>OW240923.1:120733597-120801754 GCA_933207985.1 Pelobates cultripes | reverse complement strand
TAGTAATTTGCTGAATCAGGGCCTCTCTAGTGGGTGCGTGATCTTGCTTCCATGCCCTAGCTATTAGGGTATTTGCTGATATGAGGATATGGAATAGTAGACGTGAGTCCGTGATGTTCAGCTCTTCCAACCCCATAAACAGGAGTCCGCATTCCGGTGTAAGTGTGAGTTCTCTGACTAGGGCTAACCTCGCTACTTCCTCAACTTCCCCCCAGTATGTTGCTACTTTCGGACACGTTCACCACATATGATACATTGTTCCCCTGTCTCCCTGACATCTCCAGCATACACTAGAGGTATTTGGGTAAATCTTTGCCAATCGCTCCCGTACCATGTACCAACGGTATTGGATTTTGCGCATTTATTCCAACTGAGAGGCACAGTTCGTCCTCTTCTTGTGCGCTAAGAATGCTTTTCCCCATTGTTGTTCAGTGAAGGTTTTTCCTATATCCACCAGCCAAGCTTCCTTAAATTTGTCTGGGGGGTCCGAGTGCGGTTGGATCAACATATTATAAAGGGTGGATAATAGCTTCTTGGGTTGTTTTGTAGCTGTACACATCTGTTTGATGTGTTTTGCGTTGGCCGTTGCGGTGGTAATGTTAGATCCCTGTAGCATGTATTTTAGCTGTAGGTATTGAAAAATGATGTTGTGTGGTAGCATGTATTTCCGTTGTATGTCTGGGAAGTCAAGTAGTTCGTCTTTGTCATATAGGTGGCCTACCCTTTTGCACCCCTGGCTTATCCAAGGTCTATAGTCAAAGGCTGGGTTTGCCAGATGTAGGCTTTATAGGGGGGTCGCTTGTGCCCACCCCCTGTCTTGTCCCCACTGTTTTGTGGACGTGTCCCATACTTTCAATAAAAGTTGTGTCATGGGTGGCATATCCTGGTGAATTTTCCTGTGTTTGTGAGGTATCCAAAACAGATATTTCAAGCCCTTGGGACATGCCCAAAAGGCCTCCATGTCTACCCACTGCGGTACTTCCTCACTGGCATGTGTTTGTGGCCTCCATTTGCTTGCTGCCTGCACAGCACTTTGAGAGCGATCACATGGTGCCCTGGGCCTGATTTGACATGGGAGAGCTGCCTGGGCTGTCAGGCAGTCCTCCCAAAGCGGAGCGCCGGGAAGGTGAGTATACCGGGCGCTCCATGGGCTTCAGCCGTTACGGCGTTCTATGCCGCCACAACAGCTTTAAAGCCCATTTAATGCGGGACGGCATAGAACGCCGTAACGCCATTAATGGGTTAACTGTCAGTTTGTTTTCCTCTGAGGAGGAGTTGTTTTGCTGCATGAGTGCTGTTGCTTTTGTGTGCTCATTAAACAGACCTGCTTGACCCTTTCTTGAAGCCTTGGCTCATGCTTGGGGGATGGGATAAGTCTGCAGTGCTGATGGTGTTGGTTGGAGTGCTTGAAGTCCTCGGCAAGCACTAGGAGCATCGCTTGGCGGAGCTACTCTGTCGGAGTGCCAGCGGGTCCGTCACAGTGTCCTTTTTAAAATTTCAGCTTTTGTTAACAATATCATCAAACCCTTTGTCATCGTTAACAAAATGTAGAGAAAAAAAATACAACAAATTGGTTAGTTTCTTTAAAAAAAAGTCAGTATTTTGGTTGTATACACGTACACACCCTTAAATAATATTTGTACAAGCATTA
This sequence comes from Pelobates cultripes, assembly GCA_933207985.1. NCBI lineage: Eukaryota > Metazoa > Chordata > Amphibia > Anura > Pelobatidae > Pelobates > Pelobates cultripes. Next base: position 120,800,103 of record OW240923.1, on the reverse strand, counting down.
TATATGTATATAAATATTTGTTCAAACAGTATGTCTGAGTAGGTCTCTTTCGAAACTCCTGTGCTTTTCTACGGGGGGAGGGGGGACAAACTTGTATCCTTATTGCCACCGATGAAGTCACCGGCAATACCTTCACATCACATGCCCAAAATGTTACTATGGAACAATTGAACAGCAATTAATAATCATTTATTAAAATTAGGGCCAAAATAGCCAAAATGAACAAATTCTTTAAATCAGCTATGCGTTCCGCTACTTTGATCTAAAATTCGAAATTTACTTTGAGTTCACTTTTAATTCTCGTGTTAATAAATAACATAAGAGGAGATTATGCTGTTAACGGACCATCAATATTTAATATTTATTTAAAATCTTCTTAGCTCCTGCAAAGCCTTCCTAATAGGTTATTGTTAGCACCAAAAGCACTTCATCTTAATATATTGGTTTTGGTGGCTGGCTGCTACCCCTTTTCTTGGACAATGTAAAACATTGCTGAAAAACGTGTCTCCCTTTGAGTCGGACAAACAGAAGTTTAAGCCACTTCCATCTTTTAGATTTTAACTTTGAATGCCATAATGTTTGGCATCATCACGCCCACCACGATGACACTGAATGTGATAGAAAACGTATTTATTTAAACTAGTTTCTCTTTATATAAAATACATTTTTTGAGCCAATGTGTGCAAATTATTTTGCCATTTCCAGATTATTGCAGTGTAAGTGTAACAGGTTCATTAACTTTGCTCCAACTTGCTCCAGCCCTGTAGGAATGCCAATAAACGGCAAATTAAAAGGTCTGCACACCATAGAGGTGACATTTCTGATCGAGGCAGATCATTTCTTTTAATAAATGGTTATACATTTAAAGATGAAGCTTCTTTTAAACAGATGGTGAAAAGAGTGCATATGGGAGAGATGAACGGGTCTCTTGGAGAGATATCAAGGAATACAGATTTCAGACTCGCTCGCCGTAAGGAGAAAAACAGATATATTATAAAAATCATCAACAACAATGTGAAAATAGTCTGAAAATGCTAGATTCGGGGAGGGAAGGAGGAGGCGGAGAACCAAAGCAGGAAAATAGGGTAATAACAGAAACTGCAAAACAAAGGAAAAGGGGAGAGATGGAACGTATTGGGCAAAGCGGCCTAGTACATGAAGAGTGAGGTATGATGATAGGTAGAAACTATAAATGATGGGCTGAAGGCATAGCATAAACAAACAGCCTGGAGATCTGGGATAAACAACAAGTAGGTCTCCAGCTGCGCTGGAAAAACCAGCCCCGTGATGCTCATTAATCATCTTAATTGAAATCTGTCTTTAGCTGGCCAAGCATCCTGGGAGCCGCAGTTCCACAACAATTGGAAGGAAACATTGTGGCTGGTTATCAATCTGTAAATATAGGAATTTGGATTTTATTAGGACAACAAGGGCAATGCTATTAAAAAGGAGCGTAGGGTTATAGAGAAAAGATTGAGAAAGCGAGGGATGACTGAGAGAAGGGAGCGAGTGCGGAGAATAGTAATGAAATAACAGGTGGAGAACCAGCTGTGTATCTGCTTCAGGGAAGTTCTACTCTATGGCCTGTCCTGGAGCGCCCTCTACTGGTAACATCGACACAGAACTGTGACAGAAGGAGGCAACTTGTGGCTGATTTATTTTTTATCATCTAAAAAACTGAACTGTGTGGCTGCTTTTATCTCTAAAGCTTATAACAAGAAATTACAGAATCTATCACTTATTGGACTGGGATTGGGCAGATATGGGAAGATATAACTTTTTATCCTCTCCCAGGGCATCTGATAAATCCACGCCTCTCAACAATTAAAACAGTCACATAGGGGCACATTCACTGCAGGGTACATGGCGGCATAGAAGGGTGGCAGGATCTTCGAGAACAATTTACGTAAATTAGTGACCCACAAATTAATTTCTGAATCAATTTATTATAGTGTTATGACACAATAACATGACACTTCTCGCTTTAAATCTCATATATTCATGCAGAGAGCTACCACCAAATATTTTATGGGTCCTTACCAGAACCCACACTCCCTCCAGCCATACACAGTAATGATCACACAGATATAGACTGAACTAGACACAGCCTTTACCCCCAAAACGCACCAATTAAAGTTAGAATTCAAAGGGGTTTATTTACTAAACACTCCATTGTAGAGCATTTAGTAACAACATTCTAAAGCCAACAGGATTATTCACTAAAAGTCAATGAAAATTACCAGTTTTCTACTAGACTTTCTATCCTCATATTTTCTAAGCCAAATTCGATGTAAATGCGGTCATTGTGACCACATGTTTAAATCTGTTCCAGTCAAAAGTCCAAAGGCAGAAACAGTACTTTTGAACATGGGTTATCACAGGGCCCATAGTCTCAGGGTAGGATGCTGGCAAACAGGCCCCTCCAAAAACCAGTGGCGAAGTTGCTTTTGTCACAGCAACCATTGGGCAAAAATAAAAAAATCTCCCTGCAGTGTGAGGGTTATGTTATGTTGCAGTTGGTCAGTGGAAAAATAATGAAAAAATGCATGTGGGGATTAACCGTCAGTATTGTGACAAACGCTCCTTCCCACAAACGTTTGCCATGGACTCCTGAAGGAGTGTGGAAGCTGGCCTTCTGCCCACCGACCATGGTCCAGGTCGGAGATACCGTTCAGGAGTTACCCTGCCCAGCTGCCGTTTGCATGAACCAAACCCACAGATGGTCCTCAGTGGTACTTAACCGTGACTGCTATTTTGCTAATTTCAGCATGAGGACATTGTGGGTCCCCGATCACCTCAGCGGGGCATAGCCACAAATGTTATGTTTTCAGCATGATGTGACCGTGTGGTTCCCAGACCACTTGGTTCACGGTTTTAAACCACTTCTAAAATCCACCAGGAGAACATTTTCTTGGAGGGAAGGTACCTGACACTAAGGGGAACAAACGCTACCTGAGACCTAGGCAGGGAAACCCAAATTGCGGCTGCCGGAGCTCCCTAAAGTTTACTGGCAAAAGCACCAAACGCCCTGGAACTATTCTGGTCATAGGACCACGTGTGCGGCCAGTCAGAATTTTAGCCCGGTGGCGTTTCCCCTAAATTTGAGCGCTATTTGGAGAACTTGGGCGCTCAGATCAGGGATATTTGGGGATGTGTAATATGTGGGGTTATTTTATGATTTTATTATGTGTTGGAGAACTTTTATGTTTTTATATTTTGTGTTGGGCTCTCTGTTCCTGGGAGATAATTTGCTTACCCGTCTTTAACTCAATTATCACCCAGGCCTAGAGATTCCTGAAAGGGAATGAATACAATGGAGACCCCATGCTGGGGTCCGTGCATAAAAGCAAGAGTTTGGCTCATTAAAACCAGTTGTACTCCCAGAACTATGTGTTGTCTAGTTACTGGGAGGGGAAAGGCTAATCACTACTCAGCACCTTGTTCCAGCTCGTGGAGGATTCGGCGGGAAGGTCCTGGGAGGGAATAGAGCTAGTCCCTTATACTAGTTCAGTATGGAGAGGCTCCAGGAGAACCCCAGTCAAGCCAAGGCGACTGGGGCAGAAACGCTGAGGTTTTCCCTGGTTCCAACTAGGAAGCGGCCCTTGGCGGGGTACAGGGAGCTCCGCTACAAATATGAGCCCCATTTTATCAAAAAGGAATTACTCCTCTTTTATGTTCACCCAGCATTCCTAGAGGGGACATATCACCTAAACAGTGAATAGCCTTCTGCATCACCTGGGCAATTAAATGTAGTATTAGAAAAAGGGAGCTTTAATCTCCCACCACTGCCCTGTATTGCTCTGTCCCCTACTAGGCATGTGCATGGGGAAAATTTTCGGTTCGGTTCGGCATTCCGAAATTCGGGACTTTTGAAATTCGAGATTTCGGCACTTCAAAACTTCGGAACTTCGGCACTTCAGCACTTTCCAACTTCAGCACTTCGGAAATTCTGCAACTTCGGCACTTCCACACTTCAACACTTCGGAATTTCGGAACTTCGGCATTTCGGATTTTCGGCACTTCGGAACTTCGGAACTTCGGAATTTCGGAACTTCGGCATTTCAGAATTTCGGAACTTTGGCACTTCAGGACTTCTATTGCAGCCGCTTAGTAGATAACTCCCTAATTCCCACAGTATTCGGGAGTTATCTACCAAAAGGCTGAAAGACCTAAATTGGTCTTTCAGCCAAATTTACTAATACTAAGTAAAAATTACTTAGTATTAGTAAATTTTGCCCCTACTCGCTATATCGCGAGTAGGGGCATGTCTAGTAAACAGTGAGCAGCCTGTGGCTGTTTAAGTACTAATAAAGGGGGGGACCTAATGTCCTCCCCCCAGGCCCCCACCCCTGAGGGGTGGGTGGGGGCCCTACAGTAAAATAAGGGGGAGGACCTAATGTCCTCCCCCCTGGCCCCCACCCCTGAGCGGCGGGTGGGGCCCTAAATACCAATAGGGGGGGACCTATTGTCCTCCCCCCGGCCCCCACCCCTGAGCATTTGGAGGGGGCCCTAAAAAAATGTCCCCAAACTCCAGAAGGATATTGATACTTTAGAGAGAGTTCAGAGAAGGGCTACTAAACTGGTTCATGGATTGCAGGTTAAAACTTACGAGGAAAGGTTAAAGGAACTTATCATATATAGCTTGGAGGAAAGACGAGACAGGGGGGATATGATAGAAACATTTAAATACATAAAGGGAATAAACACAGTAAGGAGGAGACTATATTTAAAAGAAGAAAAACTACCACAACAAGAGGTTAAATTAGAGGGGCAAAGGTATGGGGTTATGAATAATGTGGAAAAACTGTATTTCTCTGCCTGTGATAATTACATTACCCATAAGGTAATTGTATCACAGGCAGAGGGGAGGATTTTGTGTGGGAGTGTCTGAGTGTATTGTACATGTTTATTGGTTGTTTTCCAAAACCCTGTGGGTGGTACTGTGTAAGAATGTGTATATAAGAACAATAAACCCACAGCTCTGACTGTTCCTGCTTGACCCCCAAAACGGAGCCTTGTCTCGTTCTTGGGGGGATTTATTGTATGCTGTTCCAGTTCGACTGCTAGGAGTGTAAACCTATACGTATGGTTTTTCCTATTCGGCTGTTTACAGCATTCGTATGTTTGAGAGCATTCATATGCTTCTCCGGTTCGGTGGATTGGTTTCTACAGTAGCTGCCTGTATATCTGGAAAGGGAAGATCTACTAAACTGCGGTTTAACCCCTTTTATGCCTGGGGGTGCCGTTACAGTTTAAAAATAATATCAGGAAGTATTACTTTACTGAGAGGGTAGTGGATGCATGGAATAGCCTTCCAGCTGAAGTGGTAGAGGTTAACACAGTAAAGGAGTTTAAGCATGCATGGGATATGCATAAAGCTAACCTAACTATAAGATAAGGCTAGGGACTAATGAAAGTATTTAGAAAATTGGGCAGACTAGATGGGCCGAATGGTTCTTATCTGCCGTCACATTTTATGTTTAAATGTTTCTATGCATTCCAATGGCAACAGTACATACAAATACACACCTACATGCACACATATACTCTATGCAAAAACATGCTTATATTCAAACACACTAACACTGCTTACAAATACAACCCTGCAACGGTAGGCAAATGGTAGATCCCCAGCTGGCATGGTAACAATCCTATCTGACGCAAAATCCTCATTAATAAGAAAAGAAAGCCATTGAGAGTCCCCAAGAAGACTCGTTTTATTTCTCCACCTCTTTCCCTTCCCCTTTTTCTCTCCTTTATTTCCAATCTGTTACGTGTTACATTCTTCAATATGTTGTCCCAGTGAGAAGTCAGAGTTTTTTTCTGGATAACTGCTGTAGCCTCTGTCCATTTTTAGTTGATAATTTGAGTGATATTTTAAACTAAACTATATTAAACTATAATCCTTGCCGTTTTCTCAATTTCTAGCAACTATTATTTTGGCAGCAATCAAACATTGTATTAAAAAGGGATCTGATGTTTTAAATGTAGGTCAATACAAATGAAGCAGCTTCAGGCTTTAAAGACAATTCCACCTTAAATGGATCAATTATAACTTTTTGAGCCCATATCCATATTGGAATAATTTTTCTTCAGGTCCACCATATGTGCAGGTAATTAATTACCTGTTTGATCATTTCATCTCCAGAAATTCTCTTTTCAAGTCTGTATGAAGTGTAGATATTTTTGTTAAAACCATATGCCACATATTAATCATTTTAAAATGGGTTTCACTGAGCGAAAACGCACAAACTAGTTTATTTACTTAATGGCTAGAAGAAAAGGTCTGAGTCAGGTCTGCCTGAGATTAGTGGGAGTTCCACTCCATGGTTGTCATTAATTGCTGAATTTACAATTTGCATTTACTCCACCAATGCTAGGCATATCGAGATGTGTCCTGACATTAGGGGCCACCAACGACACACTGGCCGTCACGCCATGCAATACAGGAAATAATGCAGATATTAGATCACTATATATATATATATATATTACTGGCTATGACAGGTTGATGTAGCATTAGTAATAAAAATATAAATACATTCTTCAAAGTAGAAAAAATGCGAATACGGAATTATAGTTAACAGTGTGAGGGGTACTTGCTTGCTATTCTGCACATGCACCATTAGGGGGAGCTGTAGCATCTTACACTAGTTTTATTTTATCATTGTTAATATACATTAAATTCTAAGCACAGAATTCCAAGCATTCGATTTAATGCTGTTGGATTAGCTTTTCAAGTAATTTAAAAAGTTTTAGATAACTATTTATTTTCAAAATTGTTTTAATGTTTTTTTAATGATATATTTACATAGTTGCATGGTAATCTAGGTTGAAAAAAGATTAAAGGGACACTATAGTCACCTGAACAACTTTAGCTTAAAGGACCACTCTAGGCACCCAGACCACTTCAGCTTAATGAAGTGGTCTGGGTGCCTGGTCCAGCTAGGGTTAACCCATTTTTTCATAAACATAGCAGTTTCAGAGAAACTGCTATGTTTATGAATAGGTTAAGCCTTCCCCTATTTCCTCTAGCGGCTGTCTCATTGACAGCCGCTAGAGGCGCTTGCGTGCTTCTCACTGTGATTTTTCACAGTGAGAGCACGCCAGCGTCCATAGGAAAGCATTATGAATGCTTTCCTATGTGACCGGCTGAATGCGCGCGCAGCCAGCCGACGGGGAGGAGAAGAGGAGGATCGGAGGAGGAGAGCTCTCCGCCCAGCACTGGAAAGAGGTAAGTTTTAACCCCTTTCCCCCTTCCAGAGCCGGGCGGGAGGGGGACCCTGAGGGTGGGGGCACCCTCAGGGCACTATAGTGCCAGGAAAACGAGTATGTTTTCCTGGCACTATAGTGGTCCTTTAATGAAATGGTCTGGGTGCCAGGTCCCTCTAGGGTTAACCCTGCCTGCTGTAACTGCTATGTTTATGAATGGGTTAAGCCTTCCTCTATTTCCTCTAGTGGCTGTCTCATTGATTTTCACAGTGAGTGCACGCCAGCGTCCATAGGAAAGCATTATGAATGCTTTCCTATGTGACCGGCTGAATGCGCGCGCAGCCAGCCGACGGGGAGGAGAGAAGGAGGATCGGAGGAGGAGAGCTCCCCGCCCAGCGCTGGAAAAAGGTAAGTTTTTACCCCTTTCCCCCTTCCAGAGCCGGGTGGGAGGGGGTCCCTCAGGGCACTATAGTGCCAGGAAAACGAGTATGTTTTCCTGGCACTATAGTGGTCCCTTAATGAAGCAGTTTTGGTGTATAGAACATGCCCCTGCAGCATCACTGCTCAATCCTCTGCCATTTAGGAGTTAAATCCCTTTGTTTATGAACCCTAGCCACACCTCCCTGCATGTGACTTGCACAGCCTTCCATAAACACTTCCTGTAAGGCTTTCTTTATTGCAAGTTCTGTTTAATTAAGATTTTCTTATCCCCTGCTATGTTAATAACTTGCTAGACCCTGCAAGAGCCTCCTGTATGTGATTAAAGTTCAATTTAGAGATTGAGATACAATTATTTAAGGTAAATTACATCTGTTTGAAAGTGAAACCAGTTTTTGTTTTTCATGCAGGCTCTGTCAATCATAGCCAGGGGAGGTGTGGCTAGGGCTGCATAAACAGAAACAAAGTGATTTAACTCCTAAATGACAGTGAATTGAGCAGTGAAATTGCAGGGGAATGACCTACACACTAAAACTGCTTTATTTAGCTAAAGTAATTTAGGTGACTATAGTGTTCCTTTGAGTACATCAAATTCAATCCCCCTCCCATACACACACACTGCCCCCCATACACCACATTACCCCCCATAAACACACACTGCACCCCATACAGACACATTACTACCCCAAACATATACACACTGCCCCCATACACACACACTGCCCCCCATACACACACACTATCCCCCACACACACACTATCCCCCCCATACAGACACATTACTACACCCTATACATACACACACTGCCCCCAATACACACACACACACTGCCCCCCATGCACACACACTGCCCCCACACACACACACACTGCCCCTCCAAACACACACACACTATCCCCCATACACACACATGCTTCCCCATACACATACACTATCCCCCAAACACACACCGGCCCACCCATACTCACACACTATCCTTCATACACACACACTGCCCCCCATACACACATACTGTCCCCAATACACACACACTATCCCCCAAACACACACACTTCCCCCCATACACACCCTGCCCCTCCAAACACACACACACTATCCTCCCATACACACAGAGTGCTCCCCCATACACACACACTGCCCACCCATACACACACACATACCCCCATACACACACATTATCCCCCCCCATACACACAGTGGCCATCCATACACACACACTACTCCCCCCCCATACACACACTACCCCTCCATACACACACTGCCCTGCCCATACACACACACTGACCCTCCATGCACACACACAGCCCCCCATACACACACAGTGCCCCTGCATATACACAGTATCCCCCCATACACGCACATTACCCGTCCATACACACACACTATCCCTCCATGCACACACACTATCCCCCCATACACACACTGCCCCCCCATATACAAAAACAGTACCCCTCACACAACCTGCCCCCACACATTGTACCCCTCACAGGCACACACTGTACTCCTCATACAACCAGCTCCCACACAACCTGTGCCCTGCATACACACACACTGCACCCCTCACACACACATACTGCATCATTCACACACACAATGCACTCCTATACACTCACTGCACCCCTACACACACACGCACACTGCACCCCTCACACGCACACACACACTGCACCCCTCACACACACACACACACACACACTCACTCCACCACTCACACACACATATATTGCACCCCTGAGACACACACATATTGCACCCCTCAGAAACTCTACTGCCCCTATCCCCTACTACAGCCCCTATCCTGGCAGATCCCAGGTAAGTGGGCAAGCTTTTCTTAAACAGTTTGACTACTTACTCTGGGAGGGCACTACGGCACTACTGGCACCATAACCATTATAAAGTGCTGTAGTGGTTATTGAGCCTGGATTGTTTCTTTAAATAATTGACTAGTGCTCCTCCATATATTAGGTTCTGGATCTGCGCTTGAATGGCAAGCATTTCTGCCGAACAGGGGCCCAGTATATGTCGCTACCCTGTACATATATACAACCTAGGAAATTATAGTTACTTGGGGCACCTTAAAAAAATATTGAAATATTAAGGGCGCCTTGAACCTAAAAAGTTTTGGAACCACTGGTATACCCTACAAATGGGGTTTTCCCTTCATCCTGCTCTACCTGGCACACGATCAGGCTCCCGGATGATATTCCCCGCTATCTCCGAATGCTCCATCTTCCATTTGTGAGAATCAGCAACTGGTTGCTGGAGGAGCCAATTGGTCATAGGAGCTCCCCTATGTTGTACTTCCTGAACAGTGCCCTTTTTAGCTCCTCAATATATCTGTTAACTGTTTGCTATGTGTCACCCTCGGGACTAGATCCTCGCTTACAATAAAGATCTGACCTTGACAATATTGCTCCCCACGACATATCTTACCTTAGCATAGCTTGTGGAAAAAAAAACAAAAGAAAGAAAAACGAAAAATGAAAAATAAAAAGAAAGAGTATCTGAAAAAAAAACGAAAAAATAAAACAATTCATTTTTTTTAACATTCTTTATTTTGGAGTGCAGAAAAAAATACACAGGATAGCAGTAACGTAATATAACCCTGTCGGGGTGGAAGAGCAGGAAACACACATTACACAATAAGCTGCACATTTTGAATATCTAGAGATCAAGAAATAAAAACAATTTGGACAATCGTGTCTTGGCAACAGGAAAAGTAAACTAGATATGGGCGTTGGACACGAAGATAATTATTAAGAAGATCAGATATATAACTAAGCTTAAAGCATATACTGAGCAGGGAGTTACTAGATGTGTGCTGGTCAAATGATAAGGCTGGAAACCACTGTGCCACCAGTCATCTCAATGTAGCTATGCCCAACCAAACAGAATAAAATAAGCAATAGGCTGAATATACACACCATATCGACTCCGAGAGCTTGTAGCCAGTGAAGCTGAAACCGGTCAAGAAGGGCATAGTCACTGCATCTGCAGGTGGGAATGCCCTGTGTAGACATGGTGAAACGGTCCTGGATGTCAGGTTAACAGACAGCCTGTACCCAAAATAGTAGGCCTACTTCCCAGGATTACAGCATCATGTGTGGGACGCTCAACCAACTCGTTGACTAGGTGTAGTGCATGGAGATCTGCAAAGTACTTCTGAGTGATGCCAGGAGGCTAAACTCCTCCAGCCTGGTATCTTGTGTGGACAGTGCACTGGGGGCAAGCCCCGGGTGGCTCTCAGCCCAGGTGGGTTGGTGGAAGCAATGCAGCAATTTTCCTGTGAAAGGATTTACCCAGCAAGGGCCTCCTCATCCTCTCTTAGCTCAACCTCCAATCATCATTGAGGCGCCAGGTCCTGCAGTGCTGAAAACACGTGCGTCGGACATGTCAAGTGGCTTGGTCTAGTATCAGAGGTAGAATAATGCTTCACTGCATAAGGTAATGGAATGCATCCCCAGTGGGGACCAGAATAATCCCCAAGGAGGGTGGAGCACGGCCAAGACTGTAGTCGATATGCAGACAAGGTGGAGATCGACCGCGTCTCTCGCCTTAGAATAGATAGCAGGCGTGGGTCAATAAGCATCAGGATCCACAAAACTCTCAGCAGAGCCTCAAAAAAATAGTTTGTCAGTCAGGCCCCACTCCCCATATTTCTCCTTATTAATTTTACCCAAGAATATCCTGTTTTTGCCAACAACCACCAGGTGTTTAGGCAGAGAATTCCACATCTTTATTGTTCTTAATGTAAAGAACCTTTTCCTCTGCTATAAGTGAAATCACCTTTCTTCCAGTCTCAATGGGTGACCTCTTGTCTGTTGTATATTCTTGCAAATAAACAAGTTAGCACATAGCGGATTGTACTGACCCTGTATATATTCATGTAGTGCACCCTTCCTTGTAAATAACAATTGATATTTTATTTTCTTTGTTTTTGATGTGCGTAGAAGTAGAAATGAGCATACAGTATCACAATATCAGAAACAAGTGTAACGTGATAGTATAACAGTTTTGAGACATTTTAAAAGTAGTGCATGTATTTTTAAACTTTTATATTTAAGCGAAATATATATGCCATAACGTAGGCAAAAAATAAAAAAGACTCATAGATAGATGTTAGTGTCTAGGCATGTAAAGTGTGTACAAAATGAAGACAAATGAATTGTAAGTGTAGGTGAGAGAGCTACTGCTATGGCTAAACAATGACCACTTACCATTCAGGGGCAATGTAAATAGCTGGGTGTAGAGTTAGCAAGCTATAAGTGTCAACCAGCCTTACAAGCCTGTGAAGCCTCACATCCACGGAGCTCAGGGGTGGAGGGGGGTCTATATGAATTGCGAAATTCTACACATAGAAATGTTGTAGTATCAATGGCAACACAATTCTTAAAAAGCAAGACAAAGAAAATCAAACATAAGCAAAGGGAACTTAAATAACTCCACTGCCAGAGGCCGTCTGGTAGTCTCTCATCCCAGGGCACTGGAGCTATGTGGTATGAAGGTCGGGACATTGTCCATATAGTTACATAGTTACATAGTTACATAGCTGAAAAGAGACTTGCGTCCATCAAGTTCAGCCTACCTCACATTTGTTTTTTGCTGTTGATCCAAAAGAAGGCAAAAAAACACAGTTTGAAGCACAATTTTGCAACAAGCTAGGAAAAAAAATTCCTTCTTGACCCCAGAATGGCAGTGAGATTTATCCTTGGATCAAGCAGTTATTACCCTACATTGAAAGATTATATCCTTGAATATTCTGTTCTTGCAAGTATGCATCTAGTAGCCGTTTGAACATCTGTATGGACTCTGATAAAGCCACTTCTTCAGGCAGAGAATTCCACATCCTGATTGTTCTTACAGTAAAAAAACCTTTCCTTTGCCTTAGACGAAATCTTCTTTCTTCCAGTCTAAACGCATGGCCTCGTGTCCTATGTAAAGTCTGGTTTGTGAATAGATTTCCACACAATGGTTTGTATTGGCCCTGAATATATTTGTATAATGTTATCATATCCCCTCTCAGGCAACGTTTTTCTAAACTAAATAGGTTTAAATTTGTTAACCTTTCTTCATAGCCGATATGTTCCATTCCTTTTATTAATTTTGTAGCCCGCCTCTGCACTTTTTCTAGTGCCATAATATCCTTCTTTAGAACAGGTGCCCAAAATTGCACAGCATATTCAATATGGGGTCTTACCAGTGATTTATAAAGAGGCAAAATAATATTCTTGTCCCGAGAATGAATGCCCTTTTTCATGCATGACAATACCTTACTGGCCTTGGCTACTGCTGATTGACATTGCACATTGTTGCATAGTTTGTTGTCTATAACAATTCCCAAGTCCTTTTCATGTGTTGTTATCCCTAATTCGCTTCCATTAAGGGTATACGTTGCTTGTGTATTCTTTACGCCGAAGTGCATAACTTGCATTTTTCAACATTAAATTTCATCTGCCATTTGAGTGCCCAGTCCCCAGTCTATCTAAATCCCTCTGCAGCAAAGTAATATCTTGCTCACATTGTATTGTTTTACAAAGTTTTGTGTCATCTGCAAACACTGAAACATGACTTTCAATGCGGTCTTCAAGATCATTTATAAACATGTTAAATAGAAGGGGTCCTAGAACAGACCCCTGAGGGACACCACTTGCCACCTCTGTCCAGCTTGAAAATTTACCATTAATGACAACTCTTTGTACTCTGTTTTAAGCCAATGTTCTACCCAAGAACAAGCATTTTCATCTAGACCGATTTCCTTGAGTTTGAACACTAATCTATTGTGTGGAATTGTATCAAATGCCTTGGCAAAATCCAAATAGATCACATCCATGGCAACACCCTGATCTATACTTCTACTTACTTCTTCATAGAACGCAATCAAGTTAGTTTGACATGACCTGTGCTTCATAAAACCGTGCTGATTTTTGCTGATAACCATGTTTTTCTCAAGGAATTCTTGAATATTATCCATTAATAACCTTTCAAATATTTTACCAGCCACAGAAGTTAAGCTCACAGGTCTATAATTTCCAGGCAAGGATTTTGAACCCTTTTTGAATATAGGAACCACATCTGCCTTCCTCCAATCCTCCGGAACACTTCCTGAAAGAAAAGAATCTTGAAAGATTAAAACAGAGGTTCACTTATTTCTGCACTTAGTTCCTTAAGTACACGTGGATGGATACCGTCAGGCCCTGGAGCCTTGTTTATATTAACTTTCTTTAGTTGCTCCAGCACCTTGTCTTGTCCAATATCCTATTGGAGTGCAGGCCTGTCTAAAGCTTGGGTCGTGGCAGCATTAGTAACCATTCGATATATTTTTTTAAATATGATATTTTTGACAAACACATTTTAAATGTTAGTCCAAAAATATTAAATGAAGGCCAAAGTTGATAGACATACACAAACGTTTACATGTTCTGCACTTTTCAAAGGTAATAACAGGGGTAACCAGGGCCGTCAATAGATATTCACAGTTGGACTCTAGCTGTTACAGATTATAACTCTATAGATATTCACAGTTGGACTCTAGCTGTTACAGATTATAATTCTATTTGTACTGAGCACTCTGATCCGTTGTATAAGCAGTATGTCAGTACTCATTATATCACTAGTAGCAGTATAGTACTTATCTACAGAGTAGCAGCTGTTCTAGTGCCCAATGCAACATTTCAAGAGCTCTTGGAGCTGTGCGATAAATTAATGCAATTTAATAAATATTCCAGGTGTTATTTAAAGTGGCTTGTTGTTAATTATTTTATTTACTTACACGTAAAGCAACATTCACAGCAGGATAATAATATTTATAGGTAAGCAGTCTCAGGAAAATCTACGTCTAATTACCACTTCAGGAACAGTTTTAGATTGTGGCGGCGACCATCTTGAAAATGTAACACAAAAGAAAATGTAAACGTAAGGCTGCTGTGCTTGCTGCATTTATGTTTGTGTTCTGTACCTAGCCACATGTGTAGTGTAAGTACCACTTCCTCACCCTATATGCAGTATTTGTGTTTCCATCTTCTCCCCTCCTGTTCATGGCTCCAAATTTGACCGGGTTAATATTCCTTGTAACCCTCTCACACTCCTGTTATGTTCCTACCACTACCCTCTTAGGCCCCATTCACCACAAACTCAGAACCAAATTCCTATATACCATGGACGGCTTTGTTGCTGTAATTTATCTGCTGAGTTCTGGTAGAGAGTGTTGAAATCAAGCCTTCCAACCCCCACCCCACAAAAGTATAAAACCCTACAATTGCAATACTGCCAAACTAAGATTCCTATTACTCATGTTACTTGCCCTTGCAAATAATGTAGAGTCTAACCCTGGTCCCCCAACAGATCCCATTCCTAGCCTTCCTGCTAAAAAAGGCCCTTTGTGCACTGTAATATCCGCAGCTTCCTACCAAAAATCGATGCACTGCAAGCATGGAGTTCACATTACAAGCCCAAATCATTGTGCGCTCTGAATCGTGGCTAACCGCAAAAATACCTGAGTCTGCCATTGCAATACATGGGTGTGACGAGACCAATCTCGCCACTGTGCATTGGAGGAGCCTGGTTGCCTGCCTGCTGCCTTTTGACTATGGACCGGCATTTCAATACTTTATTTTCCTATGGAGAAAGGTCTATTCATGTATTTCTGCCCTGGCGTTCGGTAGATTCTCAGATTTACTGAATGAACTAATTTAACCCAGATAGCTATGCCATGGAGCCTATTCGTGTAATAAAAGACTTTGGCTCCATGGCAATTGAACTGTATGTGTGTGGTCTGAGTGCCATTCAGTAATAATGTGTGCTCAGACCTAAGCTATCTGGGGATATGTTGCATGTCTGTATTTTATGTAATAAATGTAACCTTGTGTATTTTATTGTATTTTACTGTATTTTGCTACCATGTGGCTAATGGAGTTTTGCCTCTGTCCTTGGAGATAATTGGATTACTTCTCAATTATCTCCAGGATAGAAGACTCTGTGGAACTGGTTTTGGGCAGAAAAGCCATGCTTCATTTGGTCACAAAGGACGTTGATCTATCTTTTGAACCAATGGACCAATTTGTATGATTTTGACATATGTTTGTATTCGGAGAATGCTGATTCTGAAAATGTTAATGTGATGCATACTTTTCAAGTTATGAATAATGTGGAAAAACAGCATACAATAAATCCCCCCAAAAACGAGACAAGGCACGTTCTTGGGGGGATTTATTGTATGCTGTTCCAGTTTGACTGCTAGGAGTATAAACCTATTCGTATGGTTTTTCCTATTCTGTATTTCTCTGGCTTTGATAATTACATTACCCATTGACCCATTGTGTAAGGTAATTGTATCACAGGCAGAGGGGAGGATTTTGTGTGGGAGTGTCTGAGTGTATTGTATGTGTTTATTGGTTGTTTACCAAAACCCTGTGGGGGGTACTAATGTGTAAGAATGTGTATGTAAGAACAATAAACCCACAGCTCTGTCTGTTCCTGCATGACCTTCAAAATTGAGCCTTGTCTCATTCTTGGGGAGATTTATTGTATGCTGTTCCAGTTTGACTGCTAGGAGTGTATTCATATGTTTTTTCCTATTCGGCTGTTTACAGCATTCGTATGGTTCCGATTCAGCTGTTTACGGCATTCGTATGCTTCTCCGGTTCGGTGGATTGGTGTCTACAGTAGCTGTCTGTATATCTGGAATGGAATAGCTCCTAAACGGCTTTTAACCCCTTTTATGCCTGGGGGTGCCATTACAATGGGTATTCATGCCATAGAAATGACAGAGCAAAAAGAACAGGCGGCATTGTAATTTTTGCTGACAAGTCCATAAAGTTCACCCCCTTACACAACTTTAGCCCTCCTGCCACCTTTGATTTCCTTTCTGGCACAATTGAGATCCCATGCAGTAAATCAATCATTGTTGCAGGAATCTACCGCCCACCTAGCTCCCCAGTGCAATCCCTTTCTGACATAGCCCATCTCTTTAGTGAAACCATAACTCAAAACCCAAAAAGTGAACTGTTGGTCTTTGGAGATTTTAATATTGAATTACTGAATCCTAAAAATAACAGTTCTTGCACGCTGTTTAAGACTTTGCAGCTAACGCAATTAATCTCCTGCCCAACTCGCATAAACATTAAAAGCCATAACCATACCCTGCTAGATTGGATTCTCTCCACTTCTCCCGATAGAATGCAGGAGGAGGTCGGTGTTCTCCCAAACACGTTCAGTGATCACTGTTTAGTGTACTGCGTGCGCAAAATAAAGGCTATTAAATCCTCTCCCAAGGTTAAAATAACTAGGTCCTTCAAAAAATTTAATCTTGAATCCTTTCTAAATGACATCAAGAACCTCCCATGGCACAGATTAAACATTATCCCAGATCTAGACTGTGCTGTTGAATACTTTCAGTCTGAACTCCTACAAATTTGGAATTTGCATGCCCCGCTGCGTAAGGTGAGGGTAAAAGGAGCACAGGATCACAGCTGACATCATCCAAATGTACCAGTTTCGGGATTCTTTGTAGTCAAAGTTTAAGCGTACTGGCTCTATGAATGATCACGGTGCATATGGACAATGGCGAAATATATGCACAAAACAGACAAAATTGGCCAAGGCCCAATATTTCTATGAAAATCTGAACAATAACATCTCAAACCCTAGAAACTTTTGGAAAGTCATAAATAAGCTACAAACTCCCCCAATCCACTCCCAACCCTCCACTGTCAAAGTGGGTAACCAAACCCTGCAACTTCCCTTAGATGTAGCAAATGCCTTTAACAATTATTTTGTCGGATGCTCTACTGCCCTGATTGCCAAGCTAATAAATGACACGCATCCTGAAACTACAAATGTGGATCAGGCACCACTAAATTTGCAAAGGCCCAATATAGATAAGTTTATTTTTAGACCTGTACCTTGGTGTCTGGATACATACCCAAACTTTGGAAGACTGCGAGAGTAGTGCCTATCCATAAAAGTGGTGACACTACTTTGGTTTCTAACTATCGCCCAATATCATTGCTCCCGGTATTGTCAAAAATCTTAGAAAAATGTGTCCATACGCAACTTTGTGAGTATTACCAACAATCTAACTATCTGACCCCTGATCAATCGGGCTTTCGCCAGAATCACTCCACTACAACTGCCCTCCTAAAAGTTTGCAATGACATCCAAACTGGCATGGAACAAGGAGCCCTAACTGGAGCTATTTTCCTTGATTTTGCTAAGGCCTTTGACACAGTACACCATGACAGTCTACTGCACAAACTCAAAAACTCAGGTATTGGTGATTGTTCGCTAACCTGGTTTCGATCATATGTATCGTATCGCTCGCAATATGTGTCCATTTCTGACAGCGACTCCCTCCCTCTCCCAGTCACGTGTGGTGTTCCCCAAGGTTCCATTCTTGGCCCCCTACTATTTACATTATTTATAAATGATCTGCCTAATGTCTGACACGGTAATCTATGCGAGCAAATCCAATCTACCGCAGCTTGAGGCTGTGCTCCAAGTCCAGTTCACAGAGGTAGAAAAGTGGATCGCAAAAAACAAACTCTTCCTAAACGCTGACAAAGCTGTCACAATGCTCTTTGGAACAGTACCTAAATTACACAAATTACACAATCCCCACCTATGCATCACACCAAATTCAAATAGCACACTGACCACAGTCCACTCTTTCAAATAGACCCCAATCTATCTTTTGGCCTCCACATAGAAAAGCTTGCATCTAAACTTTATCCAAAACTAGGTGCCCTGTACAGAAAAAAAATCCTGCCTAAGCCCTACAGTAAAGGAAAAGATTGTACAGCAAATGCTGATGCCAATCATTGATTATGGGGATGTAGTATATGCGTCTGCATCTCAATCCCACATTAATAAACTCAACACATTGTATAACTCGTTCTGCCAATTTGTGCCACAATGTCATTACAGGACCCACCATTGTGACATGCTGAAAGAACTAAACTGATTGTCGCTGGAATCCAGACGCACCCTTCATCTTTCCAGCCTTGTTTTTAAGAGCTTTTCTGGGAAACTCCCACCCTACCTGAGCAGAATGCTCTCCCCAGCTTTTCCCACCTCCTATAACCTCCGATCCAGTACTAACACTTTATTTAGTCTACCTCAATACAAAAAGAAAGCGGCCTGATCCTCCTTTTCCTACAGAGCGCCACAATTGTGGAACGACCTCCTGCACAATTTCAAATCTTCCCCAAGCCTAAAATCCTTTAAGAGATCCCTCTCTACTTACCTCAAGACAGAATGCACGTGTTATGGTTCATTATATATTTCCTACCTGTTCTATGTTAAATTTTGTATACATTGTGTATTAATATTGTTTTTGTATTTTATTGTACCCTGTTAAGACACCTCCAGTGTCTTTAGGCAAAACCGCCGTTTAGTAGACCTTCCCCGTCTGAAATAACAGTAGCTCCGTTCGCCTAACCTGTAGTGCACGAACCAAATGCAGGGGAAGCGGCAATCTCCCGACCGGGATCCGTGAACGGCTCCAAACTCCCGAACGGCAATACACGAACTGCTGCTAGCCGCCGAACAATAACATCCACCAAGCGGCTTTCGTTTCCAACCAGCAGTCTCTAAACGCAAATAATAAATCCCCCCAATAACGAGACAGAAGCTCCGCATTGAGGGTCAAACAGGATCTGGCTTTACTGTGGGCTACCGCCCGTATTTATGCAGGTCTCTCAATTGGTGGACACTCCCCTAGGGGACCAAATGGGAAACTTAAATGACAGACAGATATGGGGACATTCCAGACACATAGACACAGTTTTTACCCACAGTGCATTATGATTCCCTCCCCTCTGCCCTCGAGATAATTACCAAGTAACTCAATTATCTCCAGGACAAAGCCAGTCGCCATTTTAAATGTAAAATCATAAAAGACATAAAAATGCATAACTTTCAAATAACCGAACATTTCCCATTCGTATCACATATCCCCAGATAGCCTGGATCTGAGTGCATATTATTAGCGAATAGCGCTCAGATCCCACACACATAATTCAATCGCCAATGGGGTCAAAGTTCTTACAGTCTTTCGGTATACGAATGACTCCATGGGAAGGCTATCTGGGTTAAGTCTTTTCGTATGCTCCAAACCTCCCGAACGGCCGGTATTCGTATGCTTTCGTGGAGACAGCCAGGCGTTCCGTTGTTTCAGCGGTGTTCGGCAGAAAAAGTGTCCGTTTTTAGTTCCATAGAAATAGAGCCAAACACCGCTGGGCTTTCGCGTGGTTTAAAATGGCCGCTGCCTTGTGGTCGACATACGAACGACGACCACCCTGAATTCGGTTTAATTGAGAAGTGTCTGCGGTTAACCACAACGTTCTAATTGGGATCAATAGGTTCAATAGGTTAACCAGCAGCACACTTCTCTCCTGGGTGGCCGTCCGTTCGGCAGGTTTGTTCGGGGAAAAAAGTCATTCGAATGGCTGGGCTATAGAAAACAGTCATTCATACGAACAGGATACAAACAGACGAATACACCTAAAATAAGCAGACAGATGGTTCTGTCACATACCCTAATGTATCTTTCCTGGTAAAATAT
This sequence comes from Pelobates cultripes, assembly GCA_933207985.1. Taxonomy (NCBI): domain Eukaryota; kingdom Metazoa; phylum Chordata; class Amphibia; order Anura; family Pelobatidae; genus Pelobates; species Pelobates cultripes. The sequence continues at coordinate 120,779,893 of OW240923.1, read as the reverse complement.
TTTATAAATAAATAGCCAACCTGAGAGCATCGCTGATTTAGACAATGTTTCCAGTTCGGCTATTTTGACATTAAATTTGAAATTCACTTTGAATTTATTTTGAATTCTCACATTAGTGAATAACCTTGTGAGAGTCTGTGATATCAGCAGCCAAGTATGGAACATTATTTATATGAACTGGTGATACAGAATTACCTTTATGCTGAAAAGGAGTCCAGTTTTTTATTTGTTCTAAGTAGAGTAAAACAAACTATAATAAACATAAAGTAATATAAAGGTTATAAACAAAAGGTATCGACTTTTAAAGAGCTCCAAACCTTGTCAAATTGATGATGACATGGCTACTTTAATAAAATAATCCATGCACTATAAACACTGCAGAGTATTGGGTACCACATTCTGGTTTAATGTCAAACTGTTCAATAAAAATGTCTCTCTCCCCAGAACTCAATGCCAACATCTCGTCAGTCACTAGGATAATGCAGACGATTTACTTCCGCTTTATCTGTACAATGCCATCCAACCTTGCGATGCTGAGAAGACTAACCCAGGACTAACCCGGGACTAACCCGGGACTAACCCAGGACTAACCCGTGACTAACCCGGGACTAACCCGGGACTAACCCGGGACTAACCCAGGACTAACCCGGGACTAACCCGGGACTAACCCGGGACTAACCCAGTACCCCCAGCCTGTCAGTCATATCCACACATTAACATTATCCGCGTGGCTGAGTATCGGGGAAGCCGCCTTTTATTAAACTGTCTGAAAGAAAACGTGGCTATACAGACTGATAATACTATAACCAGTGGCGTACTACGGGGGACCGGGGGGGCGGTCCGCCCCGGGTGCCATCAGGCAGGGGGGTGCCACGAGGGCTGGCCAGGCTTGGGAGTCAGTAAGCTGTGTGGCTGCACTGGTTGCCATAGCAGCAGGGGCGGGGCAGCCGACACAGCTCACACGCAGGGGCAGGGAATACAACAGGAGACCGGGCTGCACGGAGATGTGGGGGCGGAGCCAGATCGGCCGTGGGGGCGGGGGCCAATCCAGATGTGGGGGCGGAGCTATATGCAGCCTCATACTGCTGCACACAGAGGGGAAGCAGGAAGGAGTCCCTGCTTCCCCAACTACAGCACAGCAGGGACTGAATCCCCTCCTCCTCCAGCCCAAACTTACTGTAAGGGAGAGAGTGTGTGCTGTGTGTGTGTGTAACTGTGATTGTGACTGTCTGTGACTGTGTGTGTGATTGTCTGCTTGAGTGTGTGTGTGTGTGACTGCCTGTGATTGTCTGTGTAATTGTCTGTGTGATTGTCTGCCTGTGATTGTCTGTGTGCCTATGTGTGTGTGACTCTCTGACTGATTGTGTGTGTGACTGTCTGTGATTGTGTTATGTGTACGTATGACTGTCTGCCTGTGATTGTGTGTGTCACTGTCTGTGATTGTGTGTGTCACTGTCTGTGTGTGACTGTCTGCCTGTGATTGTCTGTGTGACTCTGTGTGTGTGTGTCACTGTGTGTGTGTGACTGCCTGTGATTGTGGGTGTGTGTGTGACTATCTGTGACTGTGTGCGTGTGTGACTGTCTGCCTGTGATTGTCTGTGTTACTCTGTGTGTGTGTCACTGTGTGTGTGTGACCGTCTGCCTGTGATTGTGGGTGGGTGTGTGACTGTCTGTGACTGTGTGTGTGTGTGACTGTCTGCCTGTGGTTGTGTGTGTGACTGTCTGTGACTGTGTTGTGTGTATGTGTGACTGTCTGTGATTGTGAGTGTGACTGTCTGCCTGTGTGATTGCATGCATATTTGACTGTCTGCCTGTAACTGTGTGTGAGTGACTGTGTGCATCTGACTGTGTCTGACGCTCTTCGCCCTGCAGTGAGCCGGCAGCCAGGATATGATGTCATCGCAGCCTCAGCGTCATTACAGGGCGTGCGATGGACCTGTGGAGAAAGAGCACAGAGATCCCAGCAGCAACCACTGACCACCAGGGACTGAGGATCCACTCCAGCCCTTCTAGAGCAAGGTAGGGAGGCTGGATGGACCTCTTAATTATTAAATGTGTGTGTGAATGTAATGTTTGTGTGTGTATGTGATTGTGTGTGGGTCAGTGATTGTGCTTGTGTATATCTGTGATTATGTGTGTGATTGTGTGTATCTCTGCGTATGTGTTTAGTAGATAGCTCCATTATTTCCTGTCCTCAAATATTGCAATCCCACATAAAGATAACAAATAAGGGATTTATCTACTAAACAATTGAAAATAAGAAAAGGGCTTTTTTATCCTTTAGCTGTTTAGTAGATCATTCCCTGAATTGGTGCCCGTATGTGAGATTTCCATATTTAAAGATACCAAATGAGGGTGCTGTTTAGCAGATAGCACCTTATTTGGTGTCCTTAAAAATGGCAATCCCACAAAGGAGTTATCTGCTAAACAAAGATTGAAATTAAGAGGTGTCAGCCAGCCCACAACAAGAAATCTGGGTGGCGAATGTGAATTATATGCAAATGTGTAGTCAGATGCCAGCATGCAGAACACAGCATGCTGGCATCAGACAGCCAATGGCAGCATATTACCCCATCCCCTAGTGAGAAGTTTTACTGCTCCACCTCCCCCTCCTGTTTTGACTGTGGTATCTTATGTGCCCCCCCCATATATATTGTTCCTAGAGTCACCACGATGTCTACATGTGTGTCAATGTGTATCTGTGTGTGACTGTGTTTGTGTCTGTATGTCGTGTATGTGTATATGTGCAGACATCTAAAAATCTCGCCAACACTACACACAAATACACTCTTGCATTTCAACATCAACACTACATACAAACCCCACCATTATATATAACCATACCACTGCATTCAAATACCACACAACACACAAATGCATGCTTGCATTCAAACGCCAACCCTACATACAAACACACCGCTACATTCACTCACATATACTCCATACAAAAACATGCATACATTCAAAAACACAAACACTGCTTAGTGCTAAATACATTAAAACATTTTTTAGTTGTTTTTATATTTAAAGTTGATGGGGGGAGCAAGGGGGGGGTGCCAAAAATAGGAACCGCCCCGCGTTCCAAATGCTCTAGGTACGCCCCTGACTATAACTACTACATTGGGCTGCAGTGTTATGGTGCTTAAAGCTTAAACTATACAAAATGGCAGTGATGTAATCTTGTTCGCAAGTCACAGCACATTCGGCTGTACAGAAGAAAAGTACAGAAGTTTTTGACCCTGTGGCCATCGTGTGCTAATACTACAATGTCTTATTTAAAGAATACCTCTAAATTCAGCTTTCAGTCGATGACTGATTTAAGATGTAAGAGATTTGTTGCGTTCTTCAGGTTAAGATTTAGATGTTACATATTCATTTTAATAGGAAAAGCAGTTAGTAATCCCGTCTGGAGTAATAGTTATCTGTCTCAATGGGGTAATAACCTTCGTCATCAAGATAATATCCATCATCTTCTTGGTAATACTCTTCATCCCCTTCTTCATGATAATAGTCTTCATGGAAATGTTTTCGTTCCTCTTCTTCCTCTTCAAATGGTTCCTCACCTTCATCACCTTCTCCTTCTTCCACAGCCCCTTCACAGGTGTCGTTCTCTGCAGCTTGTTGTTCTCTTTCACGTTCTTCCATTTCTTCTTCTTCCTGTTGTCTCCGTCGCTCCTCCCGTTCTTCCATAAGTTCCTGGGCACCCTCTCCCACCAATGTGACAGTGTCACCTACAGTTGGTGGTCGAGTCACAGGGTTGTGGTCATAGGATAGCAAATGTAACCCTTTCATCACACTCATGTCTGGAAAATTTGTAATGCGGTTCCGATCCAGATCTAACATTTCTAGTCCTTGTAATCGCAAAAGAACCTTTGGTACACGCTCCAATCGGTTTGCATAAAGCCAAAGTCCTCTGAGGCCTGGCATGGCTTCAGCCATCTCAGCTGGAAGACCCTTCAAGCGGTTATCACCCATTTGCAAACAGCGCAAGGCAGGCATGCTTAATAACACTCGTGGAAAATAATGAAAAAAGTTGCGTTCAATCCAAAGGGTTCGCAGAGTCTGAAGACGTGCAAATGATGGTGGAAGACCTTGCAGGCGGTTTGCCCCCAAATAAAGACGTCCCAGGTGTGGCAAGGAGCACACTGCTTCTGGTAGCTCAGGGAGTCGGTTGCCATCAAGAGCCAGAGTACGCAAGTTGTGCAGCTGATACAGGTCATCTGGTAACTCGGTCAGCATGGTACCACTAAGATAGAGCTTGTAGAGATGGTCTGACAGGGTGCAGATGGAGTTTGGCAGACGTGGCATCTTTCGTCCACTCAGTTCCAAAGTGCCATCACCATTGCTCAGTTGTTCTTCTGTATCTTCAGGCAGAGGCTCTTCTACTCCTTCACCAACCACTGTGGGCACAGAACCACATGCACCACCCATTTTAAAAAGTGCAGCAAACACAAATTCGTCAGGATTAGCAAAAGCAAAGCATTCCTTGGCAGCAGGAAAAGTTCTATGTGACTGTAACAAGGAGTAGATAGATACCAATATCCATTACAAAGTGGATCAGATGCGGATCTCAATAATGGTAAACGGGTCAACAATATCAAAGTGTAAGTAGAGTCAATACAACCAGCAGTCCACAAAGTGATCATAGGGAGATCTTGTGGGTCACCAAGGCTTTAATACTTTTGCTGTTTCAAAACACTTTTATTTCACGTCTCTCTTCATTATTCTCGGTTTGTGAAACTCAAGTAGATGTGCTTAAATATTTATTGGATGCTTATCAAGTTTCTCTACACCTTAGAATACTGTAAGACCAGGAGCAGACAATAACCCAAATATATTCTCATTGATCAACCTCACTTATTCTGTTCCTCTTAAAGTAAACCCAAAATATAATAGTGAAAAGTGATATTACAAATTAATATTTTAGAACATATATACCCAGGTTCTAGAGGGAATAATGGCACCTTGTATGATATTTGGCATGGCATTCATCTGTCCCACTTTGTGGTAACCTTTAGATACACAAGCATTTAAGGGGGAACTCTCACAACTTCCAACACTGAATAAAACATAATCTAAGCAAATAACATGAGTCCAGGCAAATCCAGTAGAAACTATATTTCTAACACTAAAGTGCCTCTTCGTCCCACCCTCCCCCACCAGCCATAAAAAGGTTAAACAACTCTTTAACCACTTAGTGATTCCACTGCTGAGATCCTGTGAAACAGCATGAAGCGCCTCTAGTGGCTGTCTTAACCATGCAGTTTTACAGATTGCAGTTTCTCGGAAAGCGCAGTGCTTTACATTGCAGGGCTCATGGGACGGGGACACTGCACCCAGACAGCTTCAATGAGATGACGTAGTCCAGGTGCCAATAGTGTCCCTTTAATATTTTTCAGACATCACAACTACATACTTGTTATATATATGGTTACATAAATATAATATAAAAAATCCTAGGTGACAGTTGAAATAAAACCCTGGCCTGTACAAACTGGCAAAATACTTTTATTGGAGGAATTGTGAAAGTTCTGCGTATTACATTCCTATACAATAGCCTATTCCAAAAAATATAAAAACATTTTGAATTTGCTAGTCTAATGAACATCCCATTTCCAACATGTAACACTATGTCATCTGTGGGGTTTTCTGTTTTCCTGATCTATAGATAGCTAAAGAAAAGAAAATACTGCTCTAATCACTAGAGGAGCTATATTGAACTTGTGAAATATTCACAATATATCTAATATAAGGACAGGAAAATCCATGATTAGGGTAACAATAGAGATGATTGAGCTCACAGCATTTTTCCATGAGAATCCTGAAAGACAAGATTTGGAGGAACACAAACACTTTTGTTGATAGACCACCTGGTCTCTAACCACCACCTCCCTCAAAGGAACTATAATTCCCTTCAACTACATCTCCAAAGGGAACCTCCCTGCCAAGTGACCATCACCGCAACATCACAGATCATCAGGAAAACCCAGAAAGGCTTCAGAAAAATGGCACACCTGACTGGGAGCAACCACCGAATATCATGGAACTGAGAGTGCTGTGTGTGAGAGTGCTGTGTGTGATGGGTGTGTGAGAGTGCTGTGTGTGATGGGTGTGTGAGAGTGCTGTGTGTGATAGTGCTGTGTGTGATGGGTGAGAGAGTGCTGTGTGAGACAGTGCTGTGTGTGATGGTGTGAGAGTGCTGTGTGTGAGAGTGCTGTGTGTGATAGGTGTGAGACAGTGCTGTGTGAGAGAGTGTTGTGAGAGAGAGTGCTGTGAGTGCTGTGTGAGAGAGTGCTGTGTGTGATAGTGCTGTGTGTGATGGGTGTGTGAGAGTGCTGTGTGTGATAGTGCTGTGTGTGATGGGTGTGTGATAGTGCTGTGTGTGTGATGTGCTGTGAGTGCTGTGAGAGTGCTGTGTGTGATAGTGCTGTGTGTATGGGTGGTGCTGTGTGTATAGTGCCTGTGTGTGCTATGGGTGTGTAGTGCTGTGTGTGAGTGCTGTGTGTGATGGGTGTGATGCTTGGTATTGTGCCAGTGCTGTGTGTGATGGGTGTGTGAGGTGCTTGTGAGGTGCTGTGTGTGATGGTGTGTGCTGTGAGGTGCTTTGTGTGTGATGGGTGTGTGAGGTGTTGTGTGTGAGGTGCTGTGTGTGATGGGTGTGGGGAGTGCTGTGTGTGAGTGCTGTGTGTGTGATGGGTGTGTGTGTGATGGTGCTGTGTGTGAGTAGTGCTGTGTGTGATGTGGTGTGTGTGCTTGTGTGAGTGCTGTGTGTGATGGGTGTGTGAGGTGCTGTGTGTGTGTTGTGTGTGATGGGTGCTGTGTGTGAGAGTGCTGTGTGTGATGGGTGTGTGAGAGTGCTGTGTGTGATGGGTGTGTGAGAGTGCTGTGTGTGATAGTGCTGTGTGTGATGGGTGTGTGAGAGTGCTGTGTGTGAGAGTGCTGTGGGTGATGGGTGTGAGAGTGCTGTGTGTGAGAGTGCTGTGTGTGATGGGTGTGTGAGAGTGCTGTGTGTGATAGTGCTGTGTGTGAGAGTGCTGTGTGTGATGGGTGTGTGAGAGTGCTGTGTGTGATAGTGTTGTGTGTGATGGGTGTGTGAGAGTACTGTGTGTGAGAGTGCTGTGGGTGATGGGTGTGAGAGTGCTGTATAAATGTTATTGTGTGTGTTGGGGGGGGTAAATAAACCAAAACAAAAAACAGGCATTATGTGTCCCCCCTTCCCTTCTTACCTTTAGCCTGGGAGGGGGGGGACCGGCACGCTGGTGACTGGGAGGCGGGGTGGCGGGGTTCCCTGGTGGTCCTCGTGGGTGAGTGAACTCTAGCCTGCATAGCCTGTGAGGCTAGAGTTCACTCTCGCAAGATCCGGTCGTTGCCAGGGTCCTCCTCTCCTGGCGGCTGTCTCCCTCCCTCTCTCCCCGCTGGCGGCCGCATTTGGGCCGGTGAGGGAGAGCTTTGCTCTCCCCACCGGCCCGTCGTGGCAAACAGCGGGGCCGGCGTTAGGAGAGTGCCGGCCCTGCATAGACCGTCAGGGGAGATCCTGGGACCTCCCCTGCCGGCCTCGGCCCCACGGCCACCGCGGCCTACCGGGCATTTGCCCGCTGTGCCCGATGGCCAGTCCGGGCCTGGCTGCGCCAGTTCGGAGGTTAGCAACGATCCACTAAAACATTGACTTCCATCTATTTCAGGCTAGCCACATCCAATCTGGGTGCAGTTTGAACTAAGTGGGTGCTCTGAGCCAAGCTTCCAGGGGACACCAGTTACCTGGGGATGTTGGCACGGAAACTTAAGCTATTCTGTATTTTGTGCCCCGGTGCCAAGGTGTCTGGCTGCTAATTAAATTACCAACCCAGGTACAGACACCAGGGCGCCAGGGGTATGGCAATCCTATTGTTCTCCCTGAGTACCTCCTGTTGAGACCCCAGGTATAAAAAGTGAGATTTGGTGACAAAAAAAAAACCTTCTTCGGTCTTCACTAAGTTTTGACTAATGCTTGGGTGAGACCACTATACAAGTTGTAACACTGAAGCTTTAATCACTCATATATGTGCTGGTAGAGAGACTTCGGAGGGTAAAGGAGAGCCTTGGCGGGGACACTCGTGTCCCCTAATGAGGGGTCCACCACAATAACATTGTATGCATAAATCATTTTACTAGACTTTTTAAAATCCTTAATATACTTGAAGGGCATACAACGAGCTGCAAAGGAAAAATTAACAATATTCAATGATTCACATTGGGGGAGAAATGGTTGGGGAGGGAGACAAAAACTATCGAATTTCCAAATATGGCAGTGTTAAAGTGGATCTGTCAGTTTCAGGGGTCTCTTCATATTCGGTCACACAATTACGACAGTTGTTGGGACTGAACAAAAGTTGATGGTGGATCTCCACCTATCGTCAGCTTTGTCAACCCAAGGCTTGTCCATGAGTCAAACTAGTCTTTAATTTGTTTAATGGATTTAATTGGAATTTTAATGAATTTTCAACACAGCCAGGATCAGTATTTCATCACTACCGCGTTTCCCCGAAAATAAGACATCCCCCTAAAATAAGCCCTAGCTTATTTTCAGGGGATGCTCCTTATATAAGCCCTACCCCGAAAGTAAGCCCTAGTCGTTTGCTAATCCATGTTCGGGGAAGATTCCCCGAACATAGATTTACAGTATTCTATTAGCGAATAAGCAAATCTATGTGTGCTGGATAAGTGTCACACGGTGCTGGATGAGGGGCACATGGTGCTAGATGAGGGATGGGGCACACTGTGCTGCGTGAGGGGCACATGGTGCTGGATAAGGGGCACACGGTGCTGAATAATGGGCAAACGGTACTGGATGAGGGGCACATGGTGCTGAATAATGGGCACACGGTACTGGATGAGGGGCACACGCTGCTTGATGAGGGTCACACGGTGCTGGATGAGGGTCACACGGTGGTGGGTGAGGAGCACACATTGCTGGATGAGGGGCACACGCTGCTTGATGAGGGTCACACGGTGCTGGATGAGGGTCACACGGTGGTGGGTGAGGGGCACACATTGCTGGATGAGGGGCACATGGTGCTGAATAATAGGGCACACGGTACTGGATGAGGGACACCCGCTGCTTGATGAGGGTCACACGGTGCTGGATGAGGGTCACACGGTGCTGGATAAGTGTCACACGGTGCTGGATGAGGGGCACATGGTGCTTGATGAGGGAGGGGCACACTGTTCTGCGTGAGGGGCACATGGTGCTGGATAAGGGGCACACGGTGCTGAATAATGGGCACATGGTACTGGATGAGGGGCACACATTGCTGGATGAGGGGCACACAGTGCTGAATAATGGGCACACGGTACTGGATGAGGGGCACACGCTGCTTGATGAGGGTCACACGGTGCTCGATGAGGGTCACACGGTGCTGAATGAGGGGCACATGGTGGTGGGTGAGGGGCACACATTCCTGGATGAGGGGCACACGGTGCTGAATAATAGGGCACACGGTACTGGATGAGGGATGCACGCTGCTGGATGAGGGGCACACGGTGCTGGATGAGGGGCACACATTGCTGAATGAGGGGCACACGGTGCTGGATAAGTGGCACACACTGCTTGATGAAAGTCACACAGTGCTGGATGAGGGGCACACGGTGCTGAATGAGGGGCACACTGTGCTGGATGAGGGGCACATGGTGCTGGATGAGGGGCACACTGTGCTGAATGAGGGGCACACAGTGCTGGATGAGGGGCACACTGTGATCGATGAGGGGCACACTGTGATCGATGAGGGGCACACGGTGCTGAATAAGTGGCACTCGCTGCTTGATGAGAGTCACACTGTGCTGGATGAGGGGCACACGGTGCTGGATGAGGGGCACACTGTGCTGTTTAATAAAATTGATTGCAATTTTGCATTGGGGTTCACTAGTGTAAAATGATATGAGTTTTGTTAACCCTTGAAGAACATTCTATATACAAAGCGTATAATTTCCTTAATAAAACCTAAGATGCCAGAAAGCTTGCCCTCAGGGGGTTTATTTTTCATTTAACACACTATTCGAAGCACACATAAAGCGTGAGGTCAACGTGACATCCAGCAGGATGTCAGATAATAAGCATAACATTTCTTCCCCTGAGGCAGAGAGAAAAAAAAACTAAAATATCTCAAATTCTATCGATATAATTCTGTGTCAATCAAAGCTGTCCTTTCTAGATGAATGCAGAACATGGGATTCTGAGATGAATATGCTAGTCTATAAATAAAAATATTTGGTTTTATTTCTAACGTCTGACCCGTTTAACGATTTTGGCTGTTTAAATTGTGGCTGACATTAAAATCCAGCTGAAATTTGATATTAAAATTGAAAAAAGTGAATACTTATCAACTGTTTAAGACCGAAATAATTAAATCGCGGCCCTGGTCAGTAAGCTGCTTGTGACGGAACGCCGTCACTGAGTGCCATACCCACATGTGCCCACCCACTTGTCCAGTCACATTGGACCTCCAGTGTCGGTGTTCCGTCACACTGCTATCATGAGCTGTCATTATTAATAACAGCCAGTAGTTAGTAGGCTTTACTAATTGTCAACTGTTAACCGAGTGACCCCTAGTAGTAGTAATAAGGCCTCTCGTAGATTATCCATTGCCTGGTAAAACCCAGAAACACACACTGTGTAAATTGTCACGATAAAAACCACACTATGCCAGTAAAAACAAGGCTCGCCCTGAGCATGCCAACGTCACACTGTGATTGGCTCTGCAGGAGATTGTAGTTCTACAGCATCTGAGGATCTGCCTGTTGGGCACCCCTGGTATAGATTGTTACTTAACTGTTAACTTTTTTGTAACCGGCATCTGACTGGTGTTAAGATTTTAGGGTTGGGGCAGCCGGTAATAGATGGAAACCAGTAGAAATGAGATATACACTATGTCTACAGAGTCAGTTATATCTTGGACCTGCCCGGTAGCAGCGATCCCCATATGCTAGTACACATTGAGGATGACAACAATGGGCAGAATATTCTTTAAATATTACTCTCTCCCAGACCCAACAGGGAAGTGAGAATGCGATTCTTTCCTCTATTGAGCAAAAAGGGCAGCACCCTTGGATTATCGTTCTGGTACAATGTATGTAATGGGGGCTACCAGGAGCTATAAGATGTTTGCAAAATATAATTCGTGCACTTGCTACTCCTCTCTTTTTATAATACATGTGCGAGGCAATTTAAATAACTTTTAATTTTACTCCAGTGTAGAGGAAATGGCTGGAAGTCTTTTTTTCTGCATGAGAGACTACTTACATGATCATTTTTATTGAATATAAAGGTTAATGAAAACTAATCTGTTAAATGGGTAAATGTTCATCTATACAGTAAGTAGCTTAGGTCCATTATATTATTTCAGCTCTGGGCCCATAATATGTTTAATCATATTGTGTCTGGATTCTGTGACATTCAGCTTAATCTCACATTCTGGACAGAGTTTTACACCGAGTAACGTGACGTTCTGTGCTTCTGGCTAAAATAGTGATTGTCTAGCTGATGGAACACATCTCCTGCTTTTATAAGCCGACCTAATAAAGTTAGTAACCCAGTGCCGAAACATCTTCGAAAATCCAAACCTGCCGGGAACATAACGATGATGTTATTCATGTGCGAATTCGCATGGAGTAAAAGTGAAATTCAAACTCTGGGCAAACTAGACAAATATACAAACTGAACACATTGGAGAAATTTTCAATTTCAGTTATTTTCACTATGACTTTGCATTTTCCATTCCGTCCACACAAATGTTGTAGATTATACTTTGCAAGTTATATATACTTGGCAGTAATGCAGTCTACATAAAGCAGCTCTGTCACCCTCGCCCGACCCCCAAAATAACAAAAAATGAAATCTCTCTGAAATGCGGTCAAAAGAAATCATCAGACAAATAGGGACTGGTTTGTTTTATGTATTTATCCTACACTAGACAAAGCTCGACAAAAAGTAGCTCGACAGCTACTGCTGTAAAGCTTTGTCAAGGATGCTTATAAAGGCATTATCTATGCGGGCTCCCGTGGTCTTGCAGAATGCTCCATAGACATCCGTTATACTCTTGAAAGAGTACAGCACTGAAGTAGGATCTTGGCAGGGGAAGCACCAGGAGCTGAAGAGTATCCCATGGAATATGTTGGTGGCAGCTTTACAGGGATACTAAAAGCCACTTCAAAGGACACTAGAGTCACCAAAATAACTTTAGCTAAGTGAAGCAGTTTTGGTGTATAGATCATGCCCCTGCAGTCTCACTGCTCAATTCTCATTTAGGAACTAAATTATTTTGTTTATACAGCCCTAGTCACACCTCCCTGCATGTGACTACACAGCTTTTCAAAACACTTCCTGTAAAGAGAGATCTAATGTTTATACTTCCTTTAATGCAAATTCTGTTTAATTTTGAATGTATCTCCTGTTCTGCTAGACCCTACAGGAGCCTCCTGTGTGCAATTAAAGTTCAATTTGCAGAGCAGGAGATAAAAACCTTCCAACATAAGTTACATCTGGTTGAAAATGAAACTATTTTGTTTTCATGTAGGCTGTGTCAGTTACAACCAGGGGAGGTGGGGCTAGGACTGCATAAACAGAAACAAAGGGATTTAACTAAATGGCAGAGATTTGAGCAAAGAGGCTTCAGAGGCATAATCTATACACCAAAATGGCTTCATTAAATTAAAGTTGATTTGATGCCAGCATTCTGCACTGATAATGAAGTTAGAATAGGTTATGTGATGTTCAACGTCTGCACGCACAGGTATTATATATATAGTGGACTCTGCACGCTTATTATTGCTGAACAGTGGAGCTCGACCAGAGACAGCTTCTGACCCACAGCCAGCAACAGCAGGATCCTCATGAAGCTACCCAACTCCACAGAAAATGTATGTAAACAGGAGGGTGGCTAAACATATAAATGTATTGTATGTTTGTATGTATTTATATGTGTGTCAGTTTGTGTGTATGTATGTGTGTCAGTGTGCGTATCTGAGTGTGCGTATCTGAGTGTGCATGTATGTGTCATAACCCCACATTCCCTATCTGTAGTGGCAGAACTGCATGCTGATGGGGCCCAACGGTGGCCCTTTGTGCATATGTGTGTGAGTAAGTGTGTGTGTCTGGCTGTCCTTTTGTGTCAGTGTATGTGTCTGTGTGTGTATCTGTGTTTGTGCATGTGTGTTTTATTTTCTGTGCCAATGTGTATCTGAGTGTGTGTCAGTGTGGGTATATGTGTGGGTATCTGTGAGCAACTGTGTCATTGTGTGTGCTGGGAGGAAGTGGCCCCTGGTTATTTCCTCCCAGCTTACTCCGTGCGGGAGGGATGAGGCAGGGAGGAGATTTTTTTTTATTATTTATTAAATACAACCATAGATTAATAATTTATGATGCTTAATTGGGTATATGAATTATGGTGATTACACTTGTATTGAAACGTGTCTATACTAGTATGGTATTTACATATGAAGCAGAGTTATATGTTATTGATTGGTATAAACTATTGGGTAGATTTTTTTCGTCTATCTTTTTAATAATCTGATCCTGCTCCCTAAGCACTAATTGTTTTGGTCTTAATGAAAGGCTTTACGCCTTTCGGAGAGATAATCGATGTTTACCCGGAATTAGGGTAGGGTATTGTTGATGGTTGCGTGCTCATATATTATGTATTAGGGACTTTAGTTATGTGTTTTGTATGTATCCTGCTGGTGAAGAATAGAGTTCAATGGCGATCCTTGGAGAGTTTAGTTGGTTTAAATTTGCATTATTAAACGTAACGTGAGTTCTCCACAAAAGAAAATTATCCTATTGGATTTCCTCAGAAAAGAAGAAAAATGAAATCTGTGGGGTCCAGGAGACACATTGGAAGTCAGAAGACAAAGACTGGATTAAATCTAGTTTCTCAATGTGTCGAAGAACAAAAATAGAGGACCAGCCATTATTATCTCCAGAAGGTCAGCATTTAAATTGATTTATCAGTAAACAGATAACGAGGGAAGGATTCACATATTGATTGGTTAAATTTATAATCACAAATACATGATAGCCAATATATATGCACCGAACCAGTCACCGGTACTTTCATGCACAAAACCCTGAATAAGATCGAAAGAATTAATCAAAGGATCGCAGTACTACAAGATTTTAACTGTCCATTAGATCCAGATTTAGATAGAAAAGATATGAATAAAAAGGATAATAGTTCTAAATTAAAGGGACACTATAGTCACCAGAAGAACTACAGCTTAATGTACGGTATACAGCTTAATGTATTTGTTCTGGTGAGTAGAATCATTGCCTTCAGGATTTTTCATGTAAACAGTGTCTTTTAAGAGAAAAGGCAGTGTTTACATTGCCCCTAGGGACACCTCCAAGTGGTCACTCCTTAGATGGCCATTGGAGGTGCTTCCTGGGTCAGTGCTGCCAAAAAAGTAGCCCTGACGTTCAGCATCCCCCACGCTCTGCATGGAGACGCTGAATTTTCCTCATAGAGATGCATTGATTAAATGCATTTGAATTTTGATTAAATGCATCTCTATGAGGAGGTCCTGATTGTCCAAAACGGCATCTGGCTCCACCCCTGTGACAATTTTAGCCAACCCAATGCTTTCCCTCTGCGAAAGCATTGAATTTGCTAAAAAGCACCCATTTTGTTGATGTCACAGGGGGCGGAGCTAGCGCTAGCAGAAACGCACAACACTGTAAATAATGTGAATTTTAAACTTTTATAGCGGGGCTAAGGGGGGGTAAGCCACTGACATGGTGGATTAAACACTATAGAGTCAGGACGCTAAACGCTTTAATGACATCTTAAGAAAAAATGGATTGGTAGACTTATGGCGTATTTGGAATTCAAACAAAAGAAATTATTAATGTTTCTCAAGATCACATCATAAACTCAGGGATAGATTACATCCTGGGAGAGTCAGCTATTATAATCTTTATTATTAGTATTCCGTGGCCAGATCTTATCTTACCTATCTAAATGATTGGCTTCTTGTCACGTCCTGTTCCTCGCTGCGGATCATTCTGGCAATGGCTTCTGGTATCCAGTACTCTTTTTGCTGTCCTTGCTTGGTTTTTCTGGTTTTCTGGTCTATGTCTGGTTTTCTTTATGCTGGGTTTCTGGGTTCATTCTTAGATTCTGTCCCTGGAATTAATTTAAATGTTTGTTTTATGTTGCCACACCCGTATGTTTTAGCCTGGACCTGCAGCAGTGTTTCTAGTCTCTGCCCTTTCTTGCAGGTAAGTGCTATTGTGGTATAGTGTGGTTGTTTTAGCGAACATTAGGCAGTGTAGGACCTGCCAGATATGGGGTACGTTGGCGTTGTGGCAGGCTTGTGCAATGTATGATCATATAATGTGACTAAATCCCCATACTTTTCATATATAGTGCTTAGTTATGTCTCCTCTTGTTTTACCTTGTATTTCTTGTCTTGTTTTCCTTTGTCTTGTAATCCCAGTCCATGTACAGTCCTGTCCAGTCAGGCCCATGTTATGTTCTTGTCTTCCTCATGTCTTGTGTACATGTTCCGGGTTCGGCTTTCTATTCTGGGTTCTCCTAGTTTTGTCTTGTTTTCATGTTTGGTGCCTATCTCTAGTCTTGCCTTGCTTCAGTACTGGATACAACCCTGCTGCAAAGCCTCCCTATTCAGCTCCTGGGAGGTCTGCTTAATTCCCGCTCCTAGTTCCTGGGATCCGCATGAGCTGATTCAGGGTTTTGGTATGTGGCGGCACAAACGCTGGTGCTCAACACCAGGGGGCGTGCGGTTACCCTGCTCCAGACCCTGCTAATCCACCTCCACACTGTGACTCCTACTCTGAACAACAGGCACTCAGGGGTCCCGGTCCACGCACCGTCGCCCGGACAGTGTCTGGGTCCCAGGCACCGGACCGCCACCCTGACACTTCTACAGGAAAAACTGAATCTTCATTTTATTAAAGAAATGACGTATCTCTCTGATTTGAAGTAGTGACACCATCTATGATTTGTATAAGTTTACGATTAGAAGCCTTCTTATTAAAATTGGTCATCAAGAAAAAAAAGAGAAGGGATTGCTAAACCTTGCTGCTAAAGTATATCGTTATGGATAAATTGAAAAAAAAGCAAATTAAATTAAACCATTGAAAGTAATAAGTGAGCGGTGGGTGGGGGCCCTAAAGGATAATGGAGCGGACACCTATTGTCATCCCCCACCCCTGAGCAGTGGGTGTGGGCCATAAATAACAATGGGGGGACCTATTGTCCCCCTCTCCAGCCTCCACCCCTGAGTTGTGGGTGGGTGCCATAAATGATAATGAGGGGGGGGGACCTATTGTCCACCCTGGCACCCACACCTGAGCGGTGGATGGGTGCCATGAAAGACAATGAGGGGGGACCTATTGCCCCCACCCCTGAGCAGCGGATGGGGGCCCTAAATTAAAATGCCCCCCTTCCAAGGTGACAAGGGGTCCCCAAGCCCCTAGTCATGCCCCCCACCCAAATAAAAAATAATCCCCTATCTACCCCCCTCACCCTAAAAATAGTGAGGAGGAATAAAAGAACTAACTACCTATACAAAAAAAACAACTTACCATTTGATGTCTTCTTTTTTCTAAAAACAATGATCCTGTGACCCTTCAGACCTTCGATCTCAGAGAGAAGCGTAACTTTCTCCAAGTGGGAAACCAGCAGATGACCATTCGACGTTACCTAGAGGAACCAGCTACTTCTCGCAGAGGCGGCTCTCTAATTAGGTGGTTTAGGCGGCCGCCTAAACCGCCTGTGGGCAGACTGTGTCAGGCCCTCGGTCAGTGACCGAGGACCTGACACCAGGAGGGGGCCCGGCTGCTTGCCCGGTATGCCGCCAGGTGCGAGGCCCCTCCTGGCTGCCCAGCCACCATCGCAGACACCGGTCTGCAGCTCCGCAGTGGACCAGCAGGGATAAGGGTAGGCTCTCTCACCCCCCTCACCATCACCCCCCTTTTCAGCCTCAGCCTCACTACCCCCACCCCCCTTCAGCCTCACTACCCCCACCCCCTTCAGCCTCACCCCCTTCAGCCTCTCACCCCCACGCCCTCAGCCTCACCACCCCCCCACCACCCTCAGCATCACCCCCCTCACCACCCTCAGCATTACCTCCCCTCCCCACCACCCTCAGCATCACCCCCACACCATCAACCCCCCTCTCACCGTCACTCCCTCTCACCGCCACCCCCTCTCAGTCACACCCTCTCACCATCACCCCCCTCTCACCATCACCCCCTCTCACCATCATCCCCTCTCACCATCACCCCTCCTCTCACCATCACCCCTCACCATCACCCCTGTACCATCACCCCACCATCACTCCCTCTCACCATCACCCCCCCCTACACACTTCAAGCAGCTACCCCATACACATAGGGTCTCAGACAAAAACGCAAACATGCTCACAGAGACATACATTCACACACAGACACACTCAGACACACTCTCAGGTACATACACAGGTAATGTGTACACAGGTAAACTGTGCATCAATGTGACACTTTTTTGTTAGTGGGGCCTCATGTTTGACTTACGCCTAAGGCCTCATAAAGTCTAGAGCCGCCTCTGGTGCTGGTATCTCCTTAAGACTGGCATTGCTCTTTGAGACTAATCAGAGTATAATGCCTTTCCCAAATAATGATATATATTTGGTTAGAAAGATCAACTCTACATTCTTATTGCCGAAAGCACCGAAAAACTAGTGTCACCTCCGAGATCCCACTGTCACGGTCATATCATGACACTTGACATTGATACATGATGCTAATCTCTAACAGTCTTACTACAGCACGTCACCGACAGAAATGCAATGTGTATAACTGCGCAAAGATTAGTGTTTTAATACATGCATTCAAAGACTCCTGATTGACGTCTCTCCATGTACAGGCCTATCATATAAAATGTGGATTCCAGCTCTTGGTGAATTACATCTCACATGATTCTCAGACATCATTCGACGGGGAATGTATTGACTGAGAATAGTGAGAATTGTAGATCAAGGGCTGGAAATGCAGTCTATAACTTGATAGAAAACAAAGATTAGTTAACATAAATAGACCTTCTCTAAATGACCCACAGATGGTACAAGTCTGCAGACATTCTGGAGACAAGGATCCATAGCATTCCTCCCTTAGTACACAGTTTCTTAGTACATGGCATTCCTCCCTTAGTACACAGTTTCTTAGTACATTGCATTCCTCCCTTAGTACACAGTTTCTTAGGACATGGCATTCCTCCCTCAAGTACACAGTTTCTTAGGACATGGCATTCCTCCCTTAGTACACAGTTTCTTAGTACATGGCATTCCTCCCTTAGTACACAGTTTCTTAGTACATTGCATTCCTCCCTTAGTACACAGTTTCTTAGGACATGGCATTCCTCCCTTAGTACACAGTTTCTTAGGACATGGCATTCCTCCCTTAGTACACAGTTTCTTAGTACATTGCATTCATGGCATTCCTCCCTTAGTACACAGTTTCTTAGGACATGGCATTCCTCCCTTAGTACACAGTTTCTTAGGACATGGCATTCCTCCCTTAGTACACAGTTTCTTAGTGCATGGCATTCCTCCCTTAGTACACAGTTTCTTAGTACATTGTATTCCTCCCTTAGTACACAGTTTCTTAGGACATGGCATTCCTCCCTTAGTACACAGTTTCTTAGTGCATTGCATTCCTCCCTTAGTACACAGTTTCTCAGTGCATGGCATTCCTCCCTTAGTACACAGTTTCTTAGTACATTGTATTCCTCCCTTAGTACACAGTTTCTTAGGACATGGAATTCCTCCCTTAGTACACAGTTTCTTAGTACATTGTATTCCTCCCTTAGTACACAGTTTCTTAGGACATGGCATTCCTCCCTTAGTACACAGTTTCTTAGGACATGGCATTCCTCCCTTAGTACACAGTTTCTTAGTGCATGGCATTCCTCCCTTAGTACACAGTTTCTTAGGACATGGCATTTCTCCCTTAGTACACAGTTTCTTAGGACATGGCATTCCTCCCTTAGTACACAGTTTCTTAGTACATGGCATTCCTCCCTTAGTACACAGTTTCTTAGGACATGGCATTCCTCCCTTAGTACACAGTTTCTTAGTGCATGGCATTCCTCCCTTAGTACACAGTTTCTTAGTACATTGCATTCCTCCCTTATTACACAGTTTCTTAGGACATGGCATTCCTCCCTTAGTATACAGTTTCTTAGGACATGGCATTCCTCCCTTAGTACACAGTTTCTTAGTGCATGGCATTCCTCCCTTAGTACACAGTTTCTTAGTACATTGCATTCCTCCCTTAGTATACAGTTTCTTATTCTTAGTACATGGCATTCTTAGTCTACGCATAACAAGTTCATTCAAAGAGGTTTCTCCGGCCACAGGCACGAGTAACCATTCCAGCATTCTGAATTCATGCAATGCCTACTATAAGTGCATGGGGAAGCACAGAAATCCTTTGGATGCATGTAATCCGTCAATAATGCAGACTTTTAAGGATGTTGAGTGCCTCTTTGAGTGATCTGCGTGCTTTGAGCAACTAATTGGTCACAGAGTAAATGATGGAAAACATTTTACATTGTACAGTGTCAGCTGATATCTCTGATAATGTGCAGAACTAGGGTCCATGTATTTGGAAGATTAAAAACAGTCACATGAAATAAGAGTAGGTGTCCCCCTGGCACTATTACAGCACCCACAATATCAGTGCAGGAAATACATTGTAACTTGTAGAATTATTTCCCACCCAATTGGAAGTCATTAACAGCTCCATCAAAATATCAAGTGAAAAATAATAAAACCATCAATGTGGCTCCATTCATAGGTACGCAGGGTCAATACAGTGCTATTTATAAAAGCACATGTTTATTGGTAACATTCAGAATACATTAAAATATGGTAATCCTATCCCCTGTTTAGTACACCTGCTTTCCTTTCATTTCTGGACTGTGAGAAGGTTACGTGGCTTTGAATACCACAATCCCTCTTAGTGACCTAGGTTGCTCTGTACAACTTTCCTATAGTGATTGTTTTCTTGGAGCCCAGATCGTTTGGGCTATATCCAGAGGAATAACTAGAAACCGCGGGGGCCCCCATACGTCTACCCCGCTCCCCGTCATACGTCCCCTTCCACACATGCAGACAAATACACATGCAGACGCACACACACACGAACACACACATACAGAAACACATACAGAGAAACATGCATACAGACAAGCACATACAGACACACACATACAGAGAGACAGACAGACACACACATACAGACACACACACATAGAGACACATACATACAGAGAGACAGACAGACAGACACACACATACAGACACACACATGCAACATGTTTTAGTCGCCCTCCTGTTTTCTACTTTTTAGGTGCAGGAGGGTGACTTTCCTTGGGGTCCAGTGGCTCAGACTGATGGGAGTCAGAGTTCCCATGGTTATTGCCTGAAGTGAATTGTTTTAGGAATTCAAAGTTAATTTCATATTTTTGAACACAATAGCCGAACGGAAAGATAAAACTTGACACAAACAAAGTAACTTACTAAAGTGACAATTGTCATCAATTCCTAGCGAATACCGCGTGAATCACAGCGAATACCGCGTGAATTGCAGCGAATACCAGGAGAATCACAGCGAATACCGCGTGAATTGCAGCGAATACCAGGAGAATCACAGCGAATACCAGGAGAATGTGCATTCAAGGTTAAGCACACAGGTACTCTAAAGACACTAGTCATGTTAAGTTGAGCAAAATTATGAATGCTCACGTGTGCGAAGGCTAGTGCCTAACATGTGGGGTACAAAGAACGAAAACAAATTAAAGGAGCGTTAAATAAAGCATACATTCAGTTGGGTAAACTAGTACAACTTTTAAAGTCCACTGAAGCCCCGAAATGATCCACCCAGTCCACCTGGTCTGGCCACATGAGATGGAGCAGGTCTGCCGACACATTCACCAAATCTTCTGGATGTAGTCCGCTCCTGCCTCCCCCTGGAGAGTAGAAGTAGCCTGTTTGCAACATGGTGAGATATCTGGAAGGCACTACACCACCAACCCCGGGCACTAAGTAAGCCCACAACCTGCGCCCTCGGTTTTGGCTCCGCATGGCCAACAACTGGAATTCTGAACATGATGGTCTGCCCAGGCATGGGGCTGTGGTTTGAGGTATTACCTATTGGGGCTTAAGGTCCAGGAAGGCAGTCATGGGGATCCGGTCTAATCTGCAGGTAAGTAGACGGGGCAGTCGAGAGTAACTACTGCTAGTTTGCGTGCCAGTGGGTCATAAGCGGGAATTGTGAGTAGCAGTTATATATATTATATACTTTCTAGGAAAACCTCTGAACTGCTCGCTGAGAACATTTTTGTTCCCTTTTGAAAAAGACGCCAACAATCTTTTTTGTACGGTTTATTTCCATTCCAAACAGAGCTAAGAAATAAAGCCAAATCCTTGCTCCCGACACCATTCACCAAGCCACAAGTTAAATTCCCTAATACGCATCCGCACAGGCACAGGCAGAACTTCAGAGAATGACAGTGTGGAAGCAACCTGCCGTATATCATTGGCAAAAACACTAAAAACTTCCTTAACCTCTGAAACCTCATTGCAAGCCAAGTCATTTGTCCCTAGATGGACAAGTACATCCAATTCCCCTTCCTGCTTTGCTCGCTTAACCATATTAAAAAGACGTCTCCTGTCTCTGCGAGCAGACATTTTATATCATACAGCCCTGTTTCAGTGATGGACTCAGTCTCTCCCATACATTTTATATCATACAGCCCTGTTTCAGTGATTTATTATTATTATTATTATTTTATTATTTATATAGAGCCAACAAATTCTGTAGCGCTGTACAATGGGTGGACTAACAGACACATAATTGAGATCAGACCACTGACGTACAGGAACAGAGGGGGTTGAGGACCCTGCTCAATGAGCTTACATGCTAGAGGGAGTGGGGTATAGTGACACAAAGGGTTAAAGTAGGGGAATTACATAGTTTGTTAGAGAAAGGTTTATTGAGTGCTTGGTAGGTCATTTTTGACAGGTGCAGGAAAGGAGTCATGGGGTGGGGAATGAGAAACCTGCTGACAGTTTAATTGATACGCTTTAATGAAGAAGTGAGTTTTCAAAGATTTTTTGAAGGAGTGGAGGCTGGGTGAAAGTCTGATTGAGGACTTGCTGGACCTGCGGCAACGCTGGAAGAGGATTGTGAGGAAGAGGAGTCAGAGGAGGAATGTGGCTTTGAGGAGGAGGAGGAAGACCAACCACAGACAAAATTCTAATTCTATGCATAAAATCTTCTTAGGTGCAACAGAGAATAAAGCCGTTTCAAAATGGATTCTGCGAAAAAGGTCTACCCTATTTAGCTCACAGAATAGGTGCAGCCCTGGAGAACTCTTGAAGGCGAGCATCAGAGGTGGGGATCCGGGCAGAGGATAGGCGTAGGTCTTGGGCTGAGTGCAGGGGTCTCGACGGGACATACTTGTGTATGAGGGAGGATAGGTATGTTGGAGCAGCATTATGTAGGGATTTGTAAGCAAGCACCAGAATTTTGAATTGGGTCCAATATCTAACTGGAAGCCAATGCAGGGACTGACAGAGTGTGGAGGCGTGGGAGGTGCGACCGGACAGGAAAATTAAGCCTTGCAGCCGCATTCATTATAGATTGCAGCGGTGCAAGCTGGGAACATGTAAGACCGGTGAGAAGGGGATTGCAATAGTCAAAGAGAGAGAGAACAACAGCATGAACCAGTACCTTAGCCGCGTCCGGCGTTAGATATGGGCGGATGCGTGCTATGTTCTTGAGTTGGAAGCGACAGGATTTGGCTATCGATTGAACATGGGGAGTAAAAGAGAGATCAGAGTCAAAAAGAACCCCTAGGCAGCGAGCCTGCGAGGTAGAGGTGATAGTAGCGCCGTTGACTTGGATGGAGACAGACACAGGAGTAGCAGCACTTAAGGAAGTGAGCAGCCACCCAGTTGGAAATAGCAGAAGCTATTATAGATAGGCAGTATAGATAGACATTTTATATCATACAGCCCTGTTTCAGTGATGGACTCAGAGTCTCCCCAGATATTTTATATCATACAGCCCTGTTTCAGTGATGGACTCAGTCTCTCCCCAGACATTTTATATCATACAGCCCTGTTTCAGAAACATGAGTCAAGGTGGGTGGAGAGAGATCAGGGGAGGACAGGTAGATTTGCGTGTCATCTGCATGTAAATGGTATTGGACGCCAAAGGAGCTGATGAGTTTACCAAGGAAGGCAGTATAGATAGAGAACAGTAGGGGGCCGAGGACAGAACCTTGGGGGACACCAACAGGGAGGGGTTGGGGAGAAGAGGCAGAGCCGGAGAAAGAAACACTGAAAGAGTGCTGGGAGAGGTAGGAGGAGCACCAGGAGAGAGCAGTATCCCGTAGACCAAAATTACGGAGAATGTAAAGAAGCGGTTGATGACCAACAGTGTCAAAGGCGGCAGAAAGATCAAGGAGGATTAGGATAGAGTATTGGCCGCGAGATTTAGCAGCAATTAAATCGTTGGATACTTTGGTCACAGCAGTTTCAACAGAGTGACCAGCGCGGAATCCAGACTGAAGGGGGTCAAGCAGAGAGTTGGATTCAAGAAAGTCTGTCAATCTGGCGTAGACAACTCTCTTGAGGATCTTGGAGGCAAATGGCAGTAGCGAGATAGGGCGGTAGTTGGATGGGGAGTTGGGATCAAGGTTGGGCTTTTTCAGAATTGGGGTTACGGTTGAATGTTTGAAGGCAGAGGGAAATGTGCCAGAGGAAAGGGAGAGATTGAAAATGTTAGCGAGAAGAAGAACAAGAGAGGGAGACAAAGTGCGGATGAGTGCAGTGATGGACTCTCCCAGACATTTTATATCATACAGCCCTGTTTCAGTGATGGACACTGTGTGTTACTCAGTGTCTCCCAGACATTTTATATCATACAGCCCTGTTTCATGATGGACTCAGTCTCTCCCCAGACATTTTATATCATACAGCCCTGTTTCAGTGATGGACACTGTGTGTTACTCAGTGTCTCCCAGACAATTTATATCATACAGCCCTGTTTCAGTGATGGACTCAGAGTCTCCCCAGATATTTTATATCATACAGCCCTGTTTCATGATGGACTCAGTCTCTCCCCAGACATTTTATATCATACAGCCCTGTTTCAGTGATGGACACTGTGTGTTACTCAGTGTCTCCCAGACAATTTATATCATACAGCCCTGTTTCAGTGATGGACTCAGTCTCTCCCCAGACATTTTATATCATACAGCCCTGTTTCAATTATAGACTCTGTCTCTCCCAGACATTTTATATCATACAGCCCTGTTTCAGTGATGGACTCAGTCTCTCTCCCAGACATTTTATATCCTACAGCCCTGTTTCAGTGATGGACTCAGTCTCTCCCAGACATTTTATATCATACAGCCCTGTTTCAGTGATGGACACTATGTGTGTTAGTCTCTCCCAGACATTTTATATCACAGTCCTGTTTCAGTGATGGACATTGTGTGTGTTACTCAGTCTCACCCAGACATTTTATATCACAGAGTCCTGTTTCAGTGATGGACTCAGTCTCTCCCAGACATTTTATATCATACAGCCCTGTTTCAGTGATGGACATTGTGTGTTACTCAGTCTCTCCCAGACATTTTATATCATACAGCCCTGTTTCAGTGATGGACTCAGTCTCTCCCCAGATATTTAAAATCATACAGCCCTGTTTCAGTGATGGACTCAGTCTCTCCCAGACATTTTATATCATACAGCCCTGTTTCAATTATGGACTATGTCTCTCCCAGACATTTTATATCATACAGCCCTGTTTCAGTGATGGACACTCTGTGTGTTAGTCTCTCCCAGACATTTTATATCACAGTCCTGTTTCAGTGATGGACATTGTGTGTTACTCAGTCTCTCCCAGACATTTTATATCATACAGCCCTGTTTCAGTGATGGACACTGTGTGTTACTCAGTGTCTCCCAGACATTTTATATCATACAGCCCTGTTTCAGTGATGGACTCAGTCTCTCCCCAGATATTTTAAATCATACAGCCCTGTTTCAGTGATGGACTCAGTCTCTCCCAGACATTTTATAGCATACAGCCCTGTTTCAATTATGGACTATGTCTCTCCCAGACATTTTATATCATACAGCCCTGTTTCAGTGATGGACACTATGTGTGTTAGTCTCTCCCAGACATTTTATATCACAGTCCTGTTTCAGTGATGGACATTGTGTGTGTTACTCAGTCTCACCCAGACATTTTATATCACAGAGTCCTGTTTCAGTGATGGACTCAGTCTCTCCCAGACATTTTATTTTATACAGCCCTGTTTCAGTGATGGACACTATATGTGTTACTCAGTCTCTCCCAGACATTTTATATCCTACAGCCCTGTTTCAGTGATGGACTCAGTCTCTCCCAGACATTTTATATCATACAGCCCTGTTTCAGTGATGGACACTATGTGTGTTAGTCTCTCCCAGACATTTTATATCACAGTCCTGTTTCAGTGATGGACATTGTGTGTGTTACTCAGTCTCACCCAGACATTTTATATCACAGAGTCCTGTTTCAGTGATGGACTCAGTCTCTCCCAGACATTTTATATCATACAGCCCTGTTTCAGTGATGGACATTGTGTGTTACTCAGTCTCTCCCAGACATTTTATATCATACAGCCCTGTTTCAGTGATGGACTCAGTCTCTCCCCAGATATTTAAAATCATACAGCCCTGTTTCAGTGATGGACTCAGTCTCTCCCAGACATTTTATATCATACAGCCCTGTTTCAATTATGGACTATGTCTCTCCCAGACATTTTATATCATACAGCCCTGTTTCAGTGATGGACACTCTGTGTGTTAGTCTCTCCCAGACATTTTATATCACAGTCCTGTTTCAGTGATGGACATTGTGTGTTACTCAGTCTCTCCCAGACATTTTATATCATACAGCCCTGTTTCAGTGATGGACACTGTGTGTTACTCAGTGTCTCCCAGACATTTTATATCATACAGCCCTGTTTCAGTGATGGACTCAGTCTCTCCCCAGATATTTTAAATCATACAGCCCTGTTTCAGTGATGGACTCAGTCTCTCCCAGACATTTTATAGCATACAGCCCTGTTTCAATTATGGACTATGTCTCTCCCAGACATTTTATATCATACAGCCCTGTTTCAGTGATGGACACTATGTGTGTTAGTCTCTCCCAGACATTTTATATCACAGTCCTGTTTCAGTGATGGACATTGTGTGTGTTACTCAGTCTCACCCAGACATTTTATATCACAGAGTCCTGTTTCAGTGATGGACTCAGTCTCTCCCAGACATTTTATTTTATACAGCCCTGTTTCAGTGATGGACACTATATGTGTTACTCAGTCTCCCCCAGACATTTTATATCATACAGCCCTGTTTCAGTGATGGACATTGTGTGTTACTCAGTCTCCCCAGATATTTTAAATCATACAGCCCTGTTTCAGTGATGGACGCAGTCTCTCCCAGACATTTTATATCATACAGCCCTGTTTCAATTATGGACTATGTCTCTCCCAGACATTTTATATCACAGTCCTGTTTCAGTGATGGACATTGTGTGTGTTACTCAGTCTCCCCCAGACATTTTATATCACAGAGTCCTGTTTCAGTGATGGACTCAGTCTCTCCCAGACATTTTATTTTATACAGCCCTGTTTCAGTGATGGACACTGTGTGTGTTACTCAGTCTGTGCAGACAGGAAAGAGTTAATGAGGCCTTGGAAAGGGATAATGAATAACCCAGTAGCCCATTTGACATGGATTGTAGCCTTGTTGGGCCAATGGGAGAGCATGCCTTGCAGCCAATCAGATCCCCCCTGCCAGTGACTGCCCCTCATTCTGCCCATCATAGGAGGAGTTCAGGCTGTGCTGATCTCAGTGAGAGCCTGTTGCTCATCCCAGTAGCCCCATCCTCACCATCACTCTCACCATGCAGAGCTGTGACCTGCTCCCATCACCCAGCAAGCCAAGGACAGGACACATCTCCCGCAGCATGACATTCAGTGCTTGCCACAGACTGCACAGGTGGGTGTGGATACAATGTAACCTGCAGGAGATACAATGTAAATACTCTGCCAGATCAGCTGGAAAACGAAAGTGAGAAACATGAATGTTGTGGGAACATTGTAACAATATAAACTGTAAACATGTGTCTCTGGAAAAGGAAATCCTCGAAGCTTTGTTTGTTTGTTTATTTATTTATTGTTATGTTCTGCGACTCAATCCTAGGTTGCCATGGTGACTGCTCCACACCTGCTCTGTAGATAAGACTAATTGGCAGGATGGAGCTGTGTTTGCAGACATTGACAGACAGTGGTAAAGACAATGCTGGGATTCCATGAAGGGAACACTAACTCGAAACATTGTCCTCTCCTCTTACCTGCATGTGGTCTCACAGCGTCTATGGAAAAGCTGACACTTTTTGCCTTCCCTGTTTTTTAGCAATTCACTCAGTGATGAGGAGAACAAAAGGATTTTTGGCAAATGCAACAACCCCAATGGACATGGACACAACTACAAAGGTGAGATTCTGTCTGATACTGACACATTGCCCTGGGTGTATGAAGGGGGGATTGGGGAGGATGAATCCCACTCTCTAGATAATCTAGTGGGGGAGGGGTAAAATGCTCATCGTCGTGTAACTTTTAAAATCTATTTTACTACTTTTAGACATAATAATAAAACAAACCTGTTGTAAAGTATTGAATCGTTTACTTTGGTTCCTGTGCAAAGGGGTTTATCAGCAAACCTGTCAATTTGATGTAAAGAATTTAGAATATCCAAATTAGTTAAAGGTTTTCTCCAACCAGTGGTGTACACACGAACCATGGGGCCCCGGTGTGAAAATTGATCCATGGCCCCCCCTTACTCTGCGTGGGCCGGGCCGCAACACATGGCGGCGGGCACCTGGTCGCAGGGGTCCCTCTTCAGCTCCCTTGCGCACCGCACTGATGCCGGAGCCGGAATATGATGTCATATTCCGGCTCCGGCATCAGTACACGGCGCGCGAGGGAGCTGAACAGTGAGTACTCAGGTGAGAGTGCTCCCTCGCGCGCCAGCCAGCTAGCCCGGGACACCAGGGCCAGCCTCGGGGGAGAAAAGGCTGGCCACACTGGCGTGCATACCGGGTCGCAGGACGGCCGGGTCCCCTCGTGGGCCGGGCCCAGTCGCAGGCACGACCCCTGCGACCCTGGTATGTACGCCACTATCTCCAACTCACATGGCCACTTCTGCTTGAAATGCCGCACATACATGGAGAATCTGAAAGATTTATGGCTGTCATCATAGCGCACCAGTGACAGACATAACGAGATTCACATAAAAAAGCACGCTTGCATTTATAAGCCAACACAATGTACAAACACTCCCCTGAATTCAAACACTACATACATGTACATCACTGCATTCCAATTGCAACTGTACATACAAATACACCCCTACATGCAGTGGTGTACTTCCCACAAGGCTGGGCAGCATTTTATGCCCCCCCCCCCCCACACCTCCAAGCACCCAGGCATATGCCCTGTTAGCCTCTTTCATGGGGTGACCAAGAGCTGGCCGGTTGGCCCTCCGAGGCTTTGTGAGTAGAGCGCCGCTTTCTTGATTATATGAATATTTTTAAGCTAAAAACTGAATATTTGACAGTAATCTAAACATTGTGTCAGTCCCTAATTAACCTGTTCTATCTGTTTCAGTGATTGTCACAGTGCGTGGAAAGGTAAGTGAATGTATTAAAAACAGAGAGTATCTTGTTTTATAGTTAGCCCTCGTAGAACCAACGATATTTGAATTGTAGTAATGGCATGAAAGCCTAGCTGTGGTAACTGGTGACAACTGCCACCATCGATTTGGGAACAATGTATTATTTTTATTATTAAGAATAATACATTTTAGCTCCTTTTCTTACATTGTGTGTATTGGGACAGTGTGTAAGGGGGGGGCAGTGTGTGTAAGGGGGGTTATAGTTTGTGTGAGGGGAAAGGGGGGCAGATTAAAAAAAATGTTTGTAAATGTATTAAATAATTACTACAATATAGTTTGTCCCCCCTCCCTTCTTACCTGTTTGAGGGAGGAGGAGACATTGCTTTCCCCGGTGGTTCTAGTGGTGAGAGTGAACTCTAGCCTGCAGCTCTGACTAGAGTTTACTCTCGTGAGAACGGAGAGTTGCCATGGTAACCGCAACAACGTTCTGTACTCACGAAAGGAGAACCCTGCGGAGCTGCAGGTAGGAGCTCCCCCGGGTTCTCTCTCCCCTGCCTGACATCCAGCAATCACTGATCTCCCCTCTGGTCCGTGAAGGCAAACAGCAGGGCTGGCGCTTGGATAGTGCCAGCCCTGCATTGGCCACCCGGGGAGAGCTTTGGCCTCACTATTTTCTCAGGGGCAGGGAAGGGGGGCAATTGCCCTATTTCCCCCCTCCCCGGATCCGCCACTGTTACATAGGCACTGGTGGCTTTCAGGCCTAGCTCTCTTTAACTTGTCCTTGGAGTCAGGGACTGTGCAGCCAGCCAACAGGTCCGAATACAGGTTACTGGGATTCCCGAATCACATACCAGGACATGCACACAATACTTTATTTTTATTCAGGGCTAGCCAATATGCACATTACGTTAGATTTTCTGTGACCTGCTTAATAAAATACAAATAACCAGATATTATGGGAAATATTAACATATTTATAAAGAGGTGTGGAATACAATAATTAACAAGGACGATCTCCTGTGTCTGCAGAATTCATAATAAGCCTTGCTATCTAGGCTGTTTCAAGATCCTGACAACCAACAGATGGCGCTGTTCAGGATCCATAGCTGAATCCACCAAGTTGATTGAAACCATCAGCAGAACAGGAGAGCACACAAAACATTAATAATAAACAATTACATCATACGCACCCTGCACCTGAACCATAAGAATAATTTAGGGACCTACATAAAGTGTCCATATTCTGCTCTGATCGTCATTACCATCTCCGTTCTCCTTCACAATCTTAACTTCTATTTCAGATTGATCCCGTCACAGGAATGGTGATGAATTTGACAGATCTTAAGAAATACATGGAGGTAAGAGGTTGCCCAACAGGGTTCAGAGGTGACTTTATGTGGTGCTCAATACAAGCTCCAGAATTTTTATTCTGGAGCTTGTTAATTAGAAATTATAGTCTACATAAAATAATTAAAACTTGGGGTGTATTTAACAAACAATCAATGTGGAATTGGTAAATTATAGCTGAGATTCTAGCAGCCAAGAAGCGAAGCCAGGAGAAAAGTGAAGACTCAACACATGGAGTGGACTATGGGTTCCTTGCAGGCTGCAATTGCAGAGTCATGTATAGTATATGTGCATGGTGTAACTTTACTTACTGTGTCTCGACATTATTCCCACATACAAACACATTTTACAATCTGGTGGCAGTTGTGGGATGTTGAAATTCTAAAAACACCATAAGAAAAACTAATATGTCTGTAATCGACAAATCCTGTCTATAATATTCCAACGAAGGCGATTCCATATAATCCGTAAAATTTAGAAAAGTATGATGAAAAAATGGGGGGACAAAAAAAAACCACAACCTTCTATATAATCCCCCTCCAGGAAGCCATTGCCATTCCCATGGATCACAAGAATCTGGATCAAGACGTACCTTACTTTAAAAATGTTGTCAGGTAAGTCATTCCTGGTCACTGAGAATAGTGTCGGTCTGGTTGGAATAAAATTGGGTTTTGTTGGGGTGTCTTTTAATTTGTGTGCGTGATCAGCTAACTACATAATGAAATTGCCACATGGGCCGAGATTTGGATATTTTCTAGAGAGGTGATGTTTGTCATGTCAGACCACTGTGAGATTAATCTCTGGCATGCTTTCCCAGTTTGTATACTAATCTCTATTAATTTAGTGGCCTTCTCCCACTGTAAAAATGGGACAGGTACTAATCGAAATACTGCCTTTACAAGCACTTTGCACTATCTACACTTTCTCTTGTGTTTTCCAGTCGGACTCCTTCAGTTCTGATTGGAGAATTCCCCAGTGCAGACAAAGTCTGTGTTGGCATTAATGGGAAAGATTGCAAAGGCTGTAAATAAATCTGCATCTCCTGCAAGATGTTTTAAATATACACCAATGGAAATTCAGACACGGGAGTGCTCTTTTTATTTAAAAAAAGGTTATTTAGTATCATTAGGATACCCACACATTCTGTACATTTAGATGACCTCACGACATGCTGTGCAAATCCAATCATTAATACTGTGAGAAAATATACTGAGGGAGAAGTTTATTAAAGGATTATTCACTAAAGTGAAAATTGACAGAATTAAAAATAAAATTAAAATTTTAAGCCAAGACAGCTGAACTGGTAAAACCTCTCCTTGTCAGCTTTGATTTCAGTTTAGATCTTTTAACCTTAAATTTGGAATTCAAACATTGGAGTTCTCTCTTTATTGAATAGCGTGTTAATTGCAGTGTTTTGGGTATGCATTTCTCCCAGTACAGTCTAAAACGTAAAGCCTAACAGGAGCCCAAGTCTAATTTCTATAACGTATTGGGGAATTTAAAACGAATATATATTTTCTAAACCTGGATCCAGGCATTGTAGAATATTATCGCTTGGTAGCTCTACGTAAGAGGTGTGACATTTTTATTTCTATCCACTATGACTGCAGTTCAGTGGAGAATGTGTCGGTGTTCATCTGGGAAGGTCTGCAGCAGAGGCTCGAAGAAGGACTTCTCTATGAGGTCTGTGTCCATGAAACCGATGCCAACATTGCTGTTTACAGAGGCGAATAATGTCCACCACGTGAAGGAAGTATCTAATCAAAATACATCAGGACATTATCACTCCAGCTAAGGAAAGCCTTGAAAATACAGTCCAACAAATGTGGGTCTAAAGTATGTATAAAGTATGTTGTTTGCTACAACCTTGGTCCTTCAGCTGGTGATAGACTAAATGTCCCATTGGAAGACACATTCTAGGGTCCAAACCAAATGCAGTCCTACTCTAACAAGCTGTGCACATCTATGGCTCCAGATTGCTATGTCCACCCTGATCTTTAATGTAATAAATAGTGAAGAAGGTTTATGTATATAGAATTCTTGAATTTGTGTTTTTCCTTTTTTATTAGGATAATGGATTCCTGTTTACATCACATTCAGATGTTAAAAAAAAATAATCTTAACATATTTAACATTTAAATGTCATACTATTTGCAGTGCTCCTTACCACAACTACAATTTTAAAGAAAAGGAAAGTCATGCGCACCACAGAACCAAATAACATGACTCTAGGCCTACATAGACATGTTGTGGGCTTACTAAAACATGTTTTTGGTTTCTTCAAATATGTTTAAAAAAAAAAAAAAAAATCCCAAACCAATACAGCAAATAAAATAACCATGCAAGATCTGACACATTGCCAAACATCTTAAAACGTACTGAGGGTTCAATAAAACATGTTCGCAGGTTGCTAATAGCAAAGATGTCCGTGGAAGGAATGATTCTCCATTCAATGGGGAAGGAATGAGATTTAAGACACTGCAGGTGAACTGGAACCCAATATTAAATGAATTTAATACAAAGTGCCAAAAATATTATACAGTGCTACCTCGTTTTACGAATATAATGCGATCTCCGGGACGTTTCTTATTGCGAAAAATTTGTAAACTGAAACGCGGTTTCCCATAGGAATGCATTGAAAACCAATTAATCCGTTCTGGAGGTCAGAAAAAAGTCAAAATGAGCCGGCATGGAAACCAACCCACAATGCAGAACACACAATAAAAGGCAGGCAAATGATGAAGCTCAGCTACCTACCTTTCCACAGCTTGAGAAATGCACCAAAAAAAACCTGCAAAATATTTCCAGAATGGCTCCAAAACTCGATGCAAAAGCCGCTCCAACACCTCCACACTCAACGCCATGTGCTACCCACAGGCTCCAGCATGCAAGGGGCGGTGCTATAAACCTCCCAGGTGCAATGCATCCTGGGGAAACTTGCTTTGTATTGTGAAAAAAAAATCGTAAACCGAGGCATTATTTTCAATGGATTTTCATTGTAAACCGAAAATTATGTTAACCGAGGTGTTTGTAAACCAAGGTACCATGTATAAATGTACCACTGTATATACATTTTTTTTTTCTTTTGGTTTGCTGCAAAGTGATTGCTTCCCGTAGTAGGCTCTGCACAGACTGTGAATGAGCTGACACTGGCTGCTTCAAGGTTTGCCAGGGAAACTGATCAAATCCCATTAAGCTTCACTCAATAATGGTTCCTCACCTAGCAGCACCTTCATTGGAGAACGTGAATGGAACGCTTAGATATAGGCTGGTAGCTTTGTTTGAGCATGAATTCCAGAGAATCCTTTGAAAAAGCAGTGAAGGATCCCATTATAATCAATGTAGATCCAGTGTGTGCTCCCACTTCAAGATTATTACAGTGACAGTGGCTATGTATGTGTGTCACTGTATGTATCTGTATGTATGTCACTGTATCTGCATGTGTGTCAGTGTGAGTGTCTGTGTATCTGTATGTGCGTCACTGTATGTATTTGTATGTGTAGCGGATGGCATTGGGCTGTCCTAAAAACTACAGTTATTATTATGTATTCGGTTAAATTGTATCCATGTATGTGAAAATGTATGCAGCATTCGTCTGATTGTTCGGTAGAATAACTCCAGTCATTATGAGAGTGAAACTACCGAACAGTCAGACCAGCCCAGTAGGAAGTGTGCCTCCAATTACCGTTTGCAACAATGTTGCGAACGGGTAATTGGCAATCTGTGTAGTGGGTTCTTTGTTCTCGGGGTGTTATGGGCAAATGCAAATATTACAAGTTTTAGAATGAAATGTTGTATTTCTTAAACTGTGTACTTTGTCTTTAAGAGATATTGCAAACTGTCAAGGTGTTAGAAATGGAACATTGTTTTTCATAGATGTTTCTTTAAGCAATAACCTCAGTGCATAATATAAGGACTTGAGTACGTATTTACGTATCACAATAAGGGCGCGGTTTCCTTTTTTCTTTGTTCCATAAGGACTTGAGTACGTATTTACGTATCACAATAAGGGCGCGGTTTCCTTTTTTCTTTATAAGTGGATTTTTTATGGACTTTCTCATTGAGTGTATCTCATTTGTTTTTATTACTTTCTATGTACAATAAACAGTTACTATTTTATATATTTTTATCACTCTTGAGACATCCATTATTATATACCTTTTTTTTCCTGGTTACCATTTTATTCCTTGGTGGGGATTATACCACCTATACGCTGTAAACTAGAGCAAGGCACGCTCTAGTAAATGTGAGTACGATACGTTACATTTTATTCCTTATTTTAAGTGATTTTAATACATACTACACTATGTGGATTCCCTTGTCTATCTGTATGTTCTTTATTTGAGACCTTCAAGACGTGGACCACTTTACATTTATCCTAAGACGGGGATTGTTCCGTCCATGCGCATGAACAGCAGAGCTCTGTTTCTAGCTCTGTTATATGTGAGTGTACATCTATTTACTCTTTGTTCACTTACTGAATACTATCAGTGCTACACTATTATTTGTATATCTCTTTTTTCTTTTTGAGGTACATCATTGCAAGTGTATGGCCATAAGGACTTGAGTACGTATTTACGTATCACAATAAGGGCGCGGTTTCCTTTTTTCTTTGTTCAGTGCATAATATGTTTGCGCCATTTTGTCCCAGACGAATTACAATAACAATAATGCATAAACAAGCTTCAAGGCTATGCTACGACTCTTGCAGTACACAATATACTGTGGTAACCCCAAGTTAATGGAACTTCCCCAAATCCGGGAATCTCCCACGACTGTACACTTACGACTTCGTATAAACAACAGATAACCTATTCAGACTTTAAGATGCCATCTTGAACTAAGTCAGGAAAATTTCCATGACGTTTGCACCCTTTAGTTATGGCCTTGTATGTTTGCCAAATTAAGGGAGGTCCTAAAATGAATAAAGTAAATGAACTACGGTAACCCTAAAATGGAGACACCTAAGGTATAAATAGGTGTACTTTTAAATGTTAAGACACAGAGGAGAGACTTGGAGACAGACGCTGCTCCATCTTAAAATGACAGAGAGGCTGACATGATGACATGTTCAGAAGGGTATGTTAACCTATTAATGATATTTGCAAGCATGTAATTTAATCTTATAAACTCTGCTATAATGGATTTTATATTTATATTTTTATATAATAAATATCCAAAAAGACAAAACTATTGCTTCCAAGACAATCCTTATTTTATATTGTATTCTCTATTATTTATATATGTTAAATAGAGGATCTCTTACACTATATAAAATTATGGCTAAGATATCTGTATGGTTAGCCCTGCTAAGTTCTATGCTTTAAGACATTATAGTGGTAAATAAGGGAACCACCTGCGGTTACAGGGGTGGCCACCATTCGGGAAACGAACACGTGGCGGTGGCCATTTTAAAACTCCCGAACAGAGGTGTTTTGCCGTCGAGTGTCTGGAACCCAAACCGGACACTCGGTTAGGCAAACACCGCTGAGACCTCCACACTGCCCTTAAATTCGTATTGAAACTACCGAACGGCCACCTGTTCGGTAGAAAGAAACACCCGAACAAGGGGATTTATGCGAACCCCCCCCTAGTCTCCATAGCATAAGCCTTTCGTGCTATTTATTCCCTTCTTCTGTGACCGACCGCAGGGCCAAAACTCATGGAACCAATTTCGGCTGGTCCCTCCAGCGGGGTCGGCCTTTTTAATACATCCACAAATTTCCCGAACCCCGGGTCCGATCTGGGTGATTTTTGGATATGTGTCTCACCCAGATCAGGGCTACCAGGGGATGTAATATTTAAAGGGGTACCCCTAGGTTTCAGAAACCCAGGGAGTTTGTGTGCTGTATAAGGGGATTATGAGTCAGGCTAAGGGGAGGAGATGTGTGGGAGGTTACTCCGGTATGATTTGGACACTGTACTAATGACTGTAAATCCCTCCCTTGCATGGGAGAATGCTTTATAAGGAATCTGTGTGAATAAAAGTTCAGTTCTGCTCCTGATGCTGTGTGTCGTCCAGTCATTGGGATTGAGGTTGGGATATTGCTGGATTATTTTACCTGCTGGAAACCTTGCTTTATGGATTTATAATACTTGTTCCTGAGCCTCACTGGGATCTTAAGTGGAGATAACCTGTGGAATACTAGATCTCCACTACAGTATGTATGTCACTTTATCTGCGTGTTTGACAGTGTGAGTGCCAGTGTATCTGTATGTGTGTCACTGTATGTATCTGTATGTATGTCACTATATCTGCATGTGTGTCAGTGTGAGTGTCTGTATATTTGTATGTGTGTCATTGTATGTATCTGTATGTATGTCACTATATCTGCATGTGTGTCAGTGTGAGTGTCTGTGTATCTGTATGTGTGTCATTGTATGTATCTGTATGTATGTCACTGTATCTGCATGTGTGTCAGTGTGAGTGTCTGTGTATCTGTATGAATCTGTATGTATGTCACTTTATCTGCATGTGTGTGTGTCTGTATATCTGTATGTGTGTCACTGTATGTATCTGTATGTATGTCACTGTATCTGCATGTGTGTCAGTGTGAGTGTCTGTGTATCTGTATGTATGTCACTTTATCTGCATGTGTGTGTGTCTGTGTATCTGTACGTGTGTCACTGTATGTATCTGTATGTATGTCACTATATCTGCATGTGTGTCATTGTGAGTGTCTGTGTATCTGTATGTGTGTCACTGTATGTATTTGTATGTATGTCACTGTATCTGCATACATAGGACACAAGGTCACACATTTAGGCTAGAAGAAAGGAGATTTCATATAAGGCAAAGAAAGGTTTTTTTTGTTTTTGTTTTTACTGTAAGCACAATAAGGATATGGAATTCTCTGCATGAAGAGGTGGTTTTATCAGAGTCCATACAGATGTTTAAACTGCAATTGGATAAATACTTGCAAAAACATAACATACAGGGATATAATTTCTAATTAGTGGGGTAATAGCTGCCTGATCCAAGGAGATATCTGACTGCTATCTTGGGGCCAAGAAGGAATTTTTTCCTAGTTTGTAGCAAAATTGGAAGCACTTCAGACTGGGTTTTTGCCTTCTTTTGGATCAACAGCAAAAACATATGTGAGGAAGGCTGAACTTTATGGACGCAAGTCTCTTTTCAGCTATGTAACTGTATGTATTTGTATGTGTCACTGTATCTGCATGTGTCAGTGTGAGTGTCTGTGTATCTGCATGTGTGTCAGTGTGAGTGTGTATCTGTATGTGTGTCTCTGTGTGCATCTGTTGGTCTGTCTGTGTCATTGTGTGTATGTGGCAAAGTGTGTGTATGTCTGTGCATCTGCATGTGTGTCATTTTGTATCTGTGTGTTTGCCAGTGTTTGTATCTCTATGTCTGCATGTGTTTCAGTGTGTGTGTCTGTGTATCTGAAATTGTGTGTGTACATGTGTCAATGTGTATCTGTGTGTGGTAGTGTATGTAGCGGACCACCTGGTAACCTGACCGGTTACCTCCACTAATTCCCTTCCTTCAGCCATTCAGGAACCCTTACAACAAGTAGGCATCAATCTCCCCCCCCAGTAATTGGATGCCACACAGTTCTGGAGGTAAAGACACTGACAATTCTTTATTGGTACAGCTTTCCTTTATGCACAGACCCCCACAGGGGGTCTCCATTCAGTTCAACACACTCCCAGGCTGGAGGGGGATGGCTTACAGATCTTGGAGATAACGAGAGCACATACAGTTGCATACATTAAAACACATTACATATATGGAGAACACGTAGGGGCTCTGTGCCCCAGGAAAGGAAGGGGTTACACATATAAAACACATATCACTGGATAGCCTCAGGTCCCATCTTGGAACCCTGTAAATAGCGGGGCTATCGGATGTACAAAGCCCGAGACATTATCATCTAAAGTCTGGGGCTCGAGGCTCTGTACATCCCCAAAATTAGTTTCATAGAGTTGCTAGGTTTAGTCCAGTGAATCAGCGCTCAGGGAGGAGAGGGGTTTCGCCGCCCAATCAGAAGAAAGGGTGCAAAACTCGGTTGCACCAATCAGCGCTCGGGGAGGAGAGGGGTTTCGCCCAACAGAGGAATGGCGCAAACCCAGTTTAAATGGTTGCTCCTTCTCCCATTAGTCGGCGCGGACTTCCAGGCAGCCAGCGGGACCTCTGTGGCAGTGCAGCTCCAGGGATTCTGCTGGGGCTCGCGCCTCTCTCTGGGGTTACCTCCACTTAGGTAGCACCGGAGAGAGCGCTCCTTGGGCAGTTCCGAGCCTGGACTCGCAGCTCCCCAGTTGGGGAGTAGTGATGACAGCTCCATACCCCAACTGAGCCATCACTAAGCCACCACCATGCTTAACTCTAGTTAGAGTGTTACATTCAGCGTAGGCTTCATTCTTTCGCCAGACATATTGCTGATACATTGGGCCAAAAAGTTCCAGTTTTGTTTCATCGCTCCATAGAACAGAACCCCAAAACCTCTGTGGTTTATTTATATGATTTTGCGCATATAATCAACATTATATATAAATGCACGTCGGCATTTAAATGCTTACATTAGATACAAACACACCCCTACATTCAAAAGCAAACACTACACACAAGTAACCAAAGTGCTTTCAAATGGCAACAGTACATACAACACAACTGTATTCAAGTGCCATCACTACACACAAATACACCCCTACATTCAGACACACACACATACTCCATAACAAAGCATGCTTAAATTCAAACACACAAACACTGCTCAGTGCTAAATACAACCATGCAAGGATGGGCAAATGATAGATCCCCAGCTGACAAAGCATTGTGGGAATTCTAAGACAGATGGTGATCTACGTTTTGGCCACCCTTGCGATAGGGAGGACCCAGAAACATTCTTGCACCAGGGCCCTCTCTGCAATATTTCCACCACTGCTCCTCTGACCCACCAAACCACACACGGTACTGCACAGTGCTGCATGCGTGTGTTTTGGAGGGGCTGTACAGCCATGAATAAGCAGAGGGGAGCTGCAGTGTGGCTGTAAGTGGTGAAGTAGGGATGACTGAAGTAGGAAATAGCTCAGGAAACTGTGTGTAAATTATAGCAATCCTGCAAACAGGAAGCACAGAGCATGAACTGTGGTAGATGGTCATGAGCGTGTTGGCTTAGGGGGTCCCATAAAATAAGCACATAACTCCCACCAAGTCATACACGGTGCCATGCGGTAAAATAATACTGTGTGTGTGTGTGTGATTTGCTGCGGTGTGACTCTGAGTGTTAATGAGCAGGGGTCTGGTTGGGGGAACCACCATCGACCTGAGTTACTCTGTTTTGCTTTCTCCTTGGCTGCGCTTGGAGGAGGTGATCTAATATGTCAGTCCCTCCAGTAACTAAGGAAGGTCCATTATCCTAAACATCCTACAGTCTCATTGAAACGATTAACCCAACACCTGCAGTGTGAAAACCCACCAGTAGAAACAGAGACAAATAGAAAATCCCTAAACCAGTTCTTTAGAATGGCCGGAATATAGAAAAAACTACAAGAAATGTGAAAAACAAGTCAAAGCCAGAAATACACAATCACGAGAAACGAAGACGAATCCAACAACAAAAAAAAGAAAGAAGGAACAATCCAACAAGTCCGACTGAAATATAACATAATATCTTGCGATTATCACGTCCTGAACGAGTCATCCCTGTGAAACGTTTCACAGTGCCACTAAGAAGACCGGTCACACTCATGAAATCAGAATCCTACAGAACAAAGAGAAACATTGTGATTACCACAGGTCATATTAGTTGTAGCCGGTTTGTTATAGAAATACAGCTGGTTTACAAAGAATCATGGGAGTTGTAGTTACAAACAGCTGAAGAACTACCATTTGCCATGCTCTATATCTTGCAGAGGATAAGAGCAGCTAGAGATCAAACACACCTAGAAACCCGTATGTTTTCTAATCTATAGAATTCCATCCCTAGAATAATGCCAAATACATGAGAGAATGGACATGTATTACTCGGCT
Organism: Pelobates cultripes; assembly: GCA_933207985.1. Classification (NCBI taxonomy): domain Eukaryota; kingdom Metazoa; phylum Chordata; class Amphibia; order Anura; family Pelobatidae; genus Pelobates; species Pelobates cultripes. The sequence goes on along the minus strand of OW240923.1, from coordinate 120,739,776 downwards.
TAGTCTCACCATTCCATCCAGGTACTTGTTGTGGTCGTCAGCCTCTCTGTCAATGTCCAGGGCAAGCTGTAGGTAGACATGCATGTGTTAGGTAAGTAGAGTTTATTATATTTCTGTCACGGCCCCCGGCTCGTCGCCATGTGCGTCCATGCCCGACCGGCACAACCGCACCAACTCACTGAGCTTACCTGTTCAGCGGCGAGCCGGGAACCGCTCCTCCATGCCGCTCGGGGAAATCCAAGATGGCACCGACCATGTGGTTGCGTCCATCCATGGCTCCACCCCCCAAAATTATACGAATGTGCACGTGACATCACAACGTCAACGCACACAAACGTTTTGGTGTCAGAGGTCACCCTCTGACCAATCAGAACCTAGAGAGGGATATCTAAATCCCTAATTCACCCCAGTACCTTGCCCTGTCGTGGTTTCCTGTTCCTGGTTTCCTGAGAGTACGTTTTTCCTTGTGATATTGTTATTCTGGTATTCTGATCTTGGCTATTCCTGGTTATTCCGATTTCTGGTTCCCCTGACTTGGCTTGTTTAAACGGTATCTGAGTATTTTTGGCTTCCTTGACCTCAGCTTTCCCTTTGACCATTCTCTGTCTCCAACGTATTAGTCTAAGGTCCGGTTTACGTTCTATCCTTTTATTTCCTTTCTTATTTCTATGTATAGGTTTACATAGTTCCTGTGTGTTGGACCACACTTGCAGTGGTGACAATTTCTTTTATAAAGGAAATGCTGATATTTGATAGTGGCGGTATATGTCGCTATATGAACACTTGCCAATTTCAGCCTTGTCACCTTTGTGTATACATTCTCAGAGATTATCAGTGCAGCCAATCAGATTCCGTCAGTGACTGCCTCTCGGTCTGCCCATCAAAGGAGGAGTTCAGACTGGGTTGAGCTCAGTGAGTACCTGTTAGTCCACTTTTTTGTTCATAATAAAAGACTGCCTTGTAGAAGAAAGTCACGTGTACTATTTGTTGCTCATCCCAGCAGCCCCATCCTCACTCTCACCATGCAGAGCTGTGACCTGCTCCCATCACACAGCAAACCAAGGACAGGACACATCTCCCGTAGCATGACATTCAGTGCTTGCCACAGACTGCACAGGCGAGTTCACACTCAGAGCAGGTGTAGAATGGTTTAACTAGGGATACAATGTAACCTGCAGGAGATACACATTAGAATTCCATGTAAATACCCTGTATAGCGTTTATTGTTCTCTGATTTGCCCAGTCATCTGTTATGCCATGTAAGCAATGTAGTATAATGTGTGTTTTGTATGTTTTTATTATTTGGAGAGCACCAACATATACCACGGTGCTGTACAATGGCTGTGATGTGTGAGTTTTATAACCAAATGTTAGGAGTAGAGAGATAGGTATAATAGTCCACATAGCAACTGCCAACAATAAAGCAGTAGTTCATTTTTACACATCATCCATTTGCAGGTTATTTCATTCTGTGACCGTGTCAAACCTGTTCAGCTTGTTGTCCACATTCCAACTAAACTTGGCCAGTCCACAGTTGGACACATCATCCTTTTTTAGTAGTCTAGTAGTTTCTACAGTATTTCACTAGGTCAACTAGTTCGTATATTTGCATATATATGGGAAAGTGTCCAGATAGAGTGGCTCTGGGGCTTTTTCTCTCAGAGGCTCTGTATGACAGTGGGTGGAGGCCAGGGTCACCAGATAATCACCAAAAGCTGAATTGTCATTGGAGTGTCTCCAGTGCCCAGAGGGAGGCATATTGTCAGGAGTTAGTGTGAGTGGACTTCTGTGAGCTGCATTACTGGTATCAAACTTTGCATGTGAACAAAATCTAAAGTGTTTGCATTATCTGTTCTGGACATTTTTCTGGATAAAAGTTGCTCTTTCGAGTTGGTGTGTTCCTGCACCTGTATAAGGACATGCCTCCAAGTCAACCCGATAACTGGTCGCTCCCACTCATCTGAACTCTGCTGGAGAAAGTCTTGCACCTTGTCAGATTTTCTCCATTATAAATCTATCTTGAATTCATACAGTGCAGATTTCACCCTTGATAAACAATCATACTTTTCCTCTCTCATAAGTTCATGCTCCCACAATCCCAGGTGTCTCTTTGATAACTTAAATTCTCCACTTCACTCTGCTGCAGTCACCCCCAAAACTAACCTCTTTGCCAATAGCTTTGCATGTTATTTTACCAACAGAATTAAACAGTTAAGGAAAGTATTCTCCCCCTTTCACTTTTCTCTCAACCGCACCTGGACCATACCTTCCCTACCCTTCAGGCCTTCTCCCCAGCTACTGCACAGGAGGTAGCTGAACTTCTCCTTTCCTCTCGTCCCACCACTTTTCAACTTGATCCCATCCCTTCTCATCTTATCAGATCTCTCTCCCCTTGTCTTGTGCTATCCTTAAAGGGACACTATAGTCACCAGGAAACTACAGCTTATTGTATTTGTTCTGGTGAGTAGAGTAATTCTGCTCAGGCCTTTTGCAGTAATCCCTGCCTTTTATGAGAAAAAGTGTTCCGTTAACACACATCTTCAACTGCTCTTTTTCTTCTGTTGTTGTCCCTGCTCTCCTTAAACATGCTTCTGTCATACCCATCCTAAAAAAGCCATCTCTTAACACGTCTTCTCCTTACAACTATCATCCCATATCCCTACTCACTTTTTCCTCAAAGCTTCTAGAAAGACTTGTCTTTACCTGTTTAGCTTGCTTCCTAAATTCAAGCTCTCTCCCTGACCCTCATGAATCTGGCTTCCGCACCCTCCACTACTCCATACTAATTCTTCTTGACCTTTCTGCTGCCTTTGACACTCTTGATCATGGCCTCCTTCTCCAAACTCTTCAATCCCTTGATCTCTAAGACACTGTCCTCTCATGGTTCTCCTCTTATCCCTCCCAACATATATTCAGTGTCTCCTTTTCCAATGACATCTCCTCTTCATGTTTTTTCTTGGTTGGAGTCCCCAAAAGCTCTGTTCTTGGTCCCCTTCTGTTCTCTCTTTATACTGCCTCTCTTGGCAAACTCAATCATTCCTTTGGATTCCGCTACCACCTGCACGCCAATGCCACCTAGAACACGTCACTGCTTGCATTTCTTCCATCTCTGATTGAATGTCCTGCTTTCTGAATCTCAATCTTGCTAAAAAAAGAGATTCTTATTTTTTCTCCTTATAATACTGGTCCTCCACTTCTGCTTTCCCTGCAAGTTAATGGTACGTGAAAGAGACCATCTTTGGAAGCCCGTTGTCCTGGTGTTATATTTGATCCTGGCCTCACCTTTTCACCTCATATTCAGTTATGTTGCTAAAAACTGTTGATTCCACCTTTAAAAAATTGCCCGCATCCGCCCCTTTCTTACTCATCATGTTTCCAAGGAGCATGCTTATGCTCTGGTATTGATTACTGTAATTCTCTGCTAGTTGGTCTCCCCAGAAGCCGAACTGCCCCGCTACAATCTATAACAGGGGCGGACTGACCGGTCGGCACTTCGGACACGGTCCGAGGGCCCGGCTGGGAGGGGGGCCCGCCGCCAGGGCCGCCTTCAGGGGGCCCGGCGGCAGGGCTGGATTGGGGGCGGCATTTGGGGACTGCAGGTGCCACCGGGTGGCCGGCCCGGTGGCGCACTGTGAGGGGGGGGCGGCCGTTTGATGCTGCAGCCGCTGGACCGGGTAGCAGCCTCGCCGGTCCGGCGGCATTCCTCCTACTAACGCTGAAGAAGAAGGAGGAGGAGGAGGAGGAGGAGGAGCATGTGTCTGTCATGCTCCCTGCGGTTCCCACAATTCCCAGCACAGGATGTGGGAACCGCAAAGGAGCATGATAGACACATGCTCCTCCTCCAGTGTTAGTGAGAGGAATGCCGCCGGACCGGCGAGGCTGCCACCCGGTCCGGCGGCTCCAGCATCAAACGGCCGGCCCCCCAGAGTTTAGTAAGTGGGGGGAGAGATGGGGAGGGGGAGAAACAGGGGGTAAGAGATGGGGAGGGGGGGAGAAAGAGGGGGAGAGATGGAGAGGGGGGGGAGAGATGGAGAGGGGGGGGGAGATGGGAGGGGGAGAGATTGAGAGGGGGGAGAGATGGGAGGGGGAGAAAGAGGGGGGAGAGATGGGAGGGGGGAGAAACGGGGGGGAGAGATGGGAGGGGGGGAGAAAGAGGGAAAGATGGGAGGGGGGAGAAAGAGGGGGGAGATGGGGAGGGGGGAGAAAGAGGGGGAGAAAGAGGGGGGAGAGATGGGAGGGGAGAAAGAGGGGAGAGAGATGGGAGGGGGGGGGAGAAGAGGGGGGAGAGATGGGGAGGGGGGGAGAAAGGGAGAGAGGGAAGAATGAGACACAGGGGGAGACAGAGAGGGAAGAATGAGACACGGGGAGAAAGAGGGGGAATAGAGAGATGGGGAGGGGGAGAAAGAGACAGAGAGGGAAGAATGAGACACAGGGAGAAAGAGGGGGAATAGAGAGATGGGGAGGGGGAGAAAGAGACAGAGAGGGAAGAATGAGACACAGGGAGAAAGAGGGGGAATAGAGAGTTGGGGGAGGGGGGAGAAAGAGAGGGAAGAATGCCCCCCCCCCCCGCCCGCAGGCACCGTGCGGGCAGGGAAGGAAGAGAGGACCTGGGAGCTCACCCTGCAGCTCCTCTGGGTCCTTCTTGCGCGAGCACAGAGCGTTGCCGCGGTTACCATGGCAACGTTACTGCTCTTGCGAGAGTCAACTCTAGCCCTGGAGCTACGGGCTAGAGTTCACTCTCAACACTGTAACCCCCATGGATTCCTGGTGGTCGCAGTGGTGAGAGTGAACCCAGCCCCATAAACACACTGCCCCCACACACACACCATACACATTCACACACTGCCCCCATACACACCATACACATTTACACACATTGCCTCACACACACACACACATACACTGCCCACCCATATACACACAGACCCCATACACAGCCCCCCATACTAACATTGCCACACACATACACTGCCCACACACCCCACACATTCACACACTACACCCCCACACACACACTGAACCTTTCACACACATTGCACCACTGCTCCTATTCCCTACTACAGCCTCATATCCCAGCAGACCCCAGGTAAGTTGTCAAACTGTTCTTAAACGGTTTGACTACTTACTCTGGAGCAGTAGTGGTTATTGTGCACGGATTATTTCTTTAAATAATCTACAAGTGCCCCAGTAGCCAGCCAGTTGAACCCACAGGTTGGCCAGCCAGTTAGCCAGGCCCACAGGCCAGTAGCCAGCCCACAGGCCTACAGCAAAGTTACAGGCTTACAGCCAGCAAGCCAGCAGCCTGCCAGCCAGTCAAGTAAGCTTCTCCACAGCCTGCCGGCAGTAGCCAGCAAGCCCACAGCCTGCCAGCCGCAGCAAGCCAGCCCACAGACTGCCAGCCAGCAACAGTAATTAAGGTAAGAGGAGCCAACTTGGCCTAGGTATCAGCGAGCTATGTTGTGTTGCTATATTGTGAATAGGAACCAGAGTGTTGGAGAGACCACCCTCCAGGCCCCATTAGCCCTCAATTGTAGTTTCTACTGGGGCCTGGAGGCGACTGTTTCCAGCAGGGGATATCTAATGGATGCTGAGATGGCCTCTGTTAGAAAGACCCCCTTCCAAGCCTTTTAGACTCCATTGTAGTCTCTAATGGGGCTTGGAGGGGATTCTATCTAACACACTCTTTAAAGGACACTGAGATAGCCTCCGCTAGAAAGACCCCCCTCCATGGCCCATTAGCCCTCAATTGTAGTCTTTACTGGGGCCTCGAAGGGCTTATTGCCCTTTTGTTCCTTGTGTCTAAAGATTGTGTAGGGTGTGGCTGGAGGCGGTGCATGGAGGCGGGACAAGGGTGGCGCTTGCTGCAGAGTATGGGTGGGGCCTGTAAGGGGGCCCTTGATTTATTTTGCCCGGGGGCCCTGAGGGTTCTCAGTCCGCCCCTGATCTATAATGAATGATGCTGCCATGCTGACCTTTCTCACCTGTCCCTTCTGTGGATCCTTACACTGGCTTCCTGTATCCTGTAGATGTCAATTCAAAATACTAACCCTTACCTATAAAGCTCTAACCAACTCTAGCCACTCTTACATTTCTTCCCTGATCCATAGGTATGCCCCTTCTCGGTCTCTCCGCTCTACTGGTGACCTTCTCCTGTCCGTTGCTCAAACCCTTATTGCTAA
>OW240923.1:120691684-120722829 GCA_933207985.1 Pelobates cultripes | reverse complement strand
GATCAGTGACATGCTGTCATGACTCAGACTTGGAGTCTCCCCGCCGGTTCAAACACAGACAGTGGTCAGCACTAAGACAGGCTCTCATCAAACAGCACACTGTGTGTGTTCATTGCCAGGGAATCATAACGCAGAGAGGTTTTACATGGTCAACGTTTTCTCAACCTCTCCCTGATTGGTCCTCAGACTGGTGGCATCTGCAGTAATATCATGAAATGCATGGTTACATAGGGACGTTTGAATGAAAAACAGGTCTTCTTCTTGGTCTCTGCTGAGACTGCAGTGCAATCAGCCACATGCTTTTAGAATGCAAGTTGATCATTTAAAAAAATACTTCCCAAGAGTGTCTAGCTGTCCCATCCTGGGATTGTGGGCTATGTATTAAGGGAACACTCTAATGTGAACATACCTAATGTATAATATCTATATAAACCTACCTACAGTCTGGGGCATATGGACAAAGAGGGACAGTGGCACACTTTCATTTTTGAGGTCTGCGTAGGGTTGTGGCCATTGGCAGGGCTTTTATAAGACATTTTAGGTGATGTACTAACAATTTATGCAACTAAAATGTACCTTATGTACACAGGCTACTATTTTTTAAACACATTTATTGTAGCTTAAAGATACATTACTGGGAGTATTATTGCTGTGGAGCTCTGTTATACACTCAGACACATTACTGGGAGTATTATTGCTGTGGAGCTCTGTTATACACTCAGACACATTACTGGGAGTATTATTGCTGTGGAGCTCTGTTATACACTCAGACACATTACTGGGAGTATTATTGCTGTGGAGCTCTGTTATACACTCAGACACATTACTGGGAGTATTATTGTTGTGGAGTTCTGTTATACACTCAAACACGTTACTGGGAGTATTATTGCTGTGGAACTCTGTTATACACTCAGACACATTACTGGGAGTATTATTGCTGTGGAGCTCTGTTATACACTCAGACACATTACTGGGAGTATTATTGCTGTGGAGCTCTGTTATACATTCAGACCCATTACTGGGAGTATTATTGCTGTGGAGCTCTGTTATACACTCAGACACATTACTGGGAATATTATTGCTGTGGAGCTCTGTTATACACTCAGACACATTACTGGGAGTATTATTGCTGTGGAGCTCTGTTATACACTCAGACACATTACTGGGAGTATTATTGCTGTGGAGCTCCGTTATACAACCAGACACATTACTGGGAGTATTATTACTGTGGAGCTCTGTTATACACTCAGACACATTACTGGGAGTATTATTGCTGTGGAGCTCTGGTATACACTCAGACACATTACTGGGAGTATTATTGCTGTGGGGCTCTGGTATACACTCAGACACATTACTGGGAGTATTATTGCTGTGGAGCTCTGTTATACACTCAGACACATTACTGGGAGTATTATTGCTATGGAGCTCTGTTATACACTCAGACACATTACTGGGAGTATTATTGCTGGGAAGCTCTGTTCTACACTCAGACACATTGCTGGGAGTATTATTGCTGTGGAGCTCTATTATACACGCAGACATTACTGGGAGTATTATTGCTGTGGAGCTCTGTTATACACTCAGACACATTACTGGGAGTATTATTGCTGTGGAGCTCTGTTATATACTCAGACACATTACTGGGAGTATTATTGCTGGGAAGCTCTGTTATACACTCAGACACATTACTGGGAGTATTAGTGCTGTGGAGCTCTGTTATACACTCAGACCCATTACTGGGAGTATTATTGTTGTGGAGCTCTGTTATACACTCAGACACATTACTGGGAGTATTATTGCTGTGGAGCTCTGTTATACACTCAGACACATTACTGGGAGTATTATTGCTGTGGAGCTCTGTTATACTCTCAGACACATTACTGGGAGTATTATTGCTGTGGAGCTCTGTTATACACTCAGACACATTACTGGGAGTATTATTGCTGTGGAGCTCTGTTATACACTCAGACACATTACTGGGAGTATTATTGCTGTGGAGCTCTGTTATACACTTAGACACATTACTGGGAGTATTATTGCTGTGGAGCTCTGTTATACACTCAGACACATTAGTGGGAGTATTATTGCTGTGGAGCTCTGTTATACACTGACACATTACTGGGAGTATTATTGCTGTGGAGCTCTGTTATACACTCAGACACATTACTGGGAGTATTATTGCTGTGGAGCTCTGTTATACACTCAGACACATTACTGGGAGTATTATTGCTGTGGAGCTCTGTTATACACTCAGACACATTACTGGGAATATTATTGCTGTGGAGCTCTGTTATACACTCAGACACACCAACAATATGGAGCTCCTAGAAAAGAGGGACAGAGGGATCCTGGCCAAAAATAGGGTCTGTTCCTCCTAAATAGAGACACTTGTGAGGTCTTCACTCAACACATACAGACACCTCTCCAGATCACTTCTACCTATCACGGTTACCGGCGAGCATCTGATATTTGTTCCAGATGCAGTAAACATGTTGCAGTTCACACTAGCAGACAACAAGCTAACATCCTTTTCACGCTTCTCGTTTTAGATCCTGTTTAGATATTAGCAGCTAACCTGTTATTTTTAGTGTAATTGGTAGAATAATATGCTGAAGGTTCAGCTCTTTTCCACACAAACCTTTAAATCTTCCATTGTATGCATTAATTAAATTATTACAATTCCATCGTATAGATACACAAAGTATAAAAAAATCAGTAACTGCAAGATTTCAAAAATAAAAAGTTGGAAGGAGAAATTTACACCAAAGAGCTTGCAATCTAATTAATTCTATAATAATTCTAAATAATCCATAGACTAACTGTGAGATATACTTTACTAGAGGTGAAAGATGTGTAAGCATTACAAACATTTGTGAAAAATAAAAAATAAGTTTAGAAATCCACACATTACTGTTCTACATCTGGGCGCCACCATCTTAGCTCCCTGTCAATCATTGTTATAAGCTCCGCCCATTACACCTTGCAGTAAGTATAGAGAGAGCATACAGCATACAGGAGACATAAAACAATGTTTCCAGGCTGTGCCTCTTCTGAACTGGCTTATGATATTTGCTAAATCTTTAATATAAATTTACAAGAAAATAGAGTAAAAATGGTTATTGGTGATTTTCAATGGTTTATTCAATTACGTATTTTCCAGAGAAGTGATGGATCCTCTTTTTGATTACATGGTCAGTTGTCGGAAAGTTCTTTTGCTGCCTTGGGCAAAGTCGATTCTCTACACTCAGCCACATAAACATTGTAACCTTCATTTAAACACTACAGATATACATGTAATGTGTGTGAATGTATGTGTATGGAATGGGATAAAGGAAAGTAATTTGTGTAAATGCGTTTGCATCATAATCATAAGAATGATTGTGAGGGCGTACAGAGGTCTAGATCTTCCTCCCTGTCTCCAAAATTATAGCTGGGATGATAGCATTTTACATTTTGATGAGTTTAAATAATGTAAAATAATGTAGTTATCAACTAACCCGTGTCTTTTATAAAAACCCAGTGGGTGCAGAACATAAAAAGATACAAAAAGCGATAAACCATGTTTTTATTCTGGGATAGACTCCTCACTGAAGCTACACCTCCTCTTAAAGTCATGAATTCCAATGCATTTTGCCCAGATAGATGCATCTCACAGAGAAGCATTGAGGACACATAGTGGGAGGGCAGGTATCACCACGCTGCTTCAATACAACGCTTATCGCACCAATTAATCCAATGCGTCTGTATTATTCCCAGCACGAAGACGCCCAAAATGAAGACCTTCAAAACTCGAAGGTCTTAAGGAGAGCCATATCTAGTAATATCTGTCTGACCACCACTGGAGGCATGTTTTACGCAAAAAGCCACTACACGATACAGTGATTTTGGTGCTTAGAGCATCTCTAGAAACATGAAGCTACATTATTTGTCACTTTGCAGATATCAAGGCCAGGTTTCGGGGTTTCCCAGTGCATCAATAGGTACAGAAAGAAACACCTACATCCTGGGTTGAAGATTTCTCTAGGAACTATTGATCTGGATTAACGATATAAAAGATATTGACCTCATTCCTAAACCATTACTTGGACCCATCCTACCAATAGGAAGCCACTAGCGTAAAATGTTTTTTCCGAATCACAATAAACAGCAGAGGATTCCTGACGGGATGTTGTATCTTTCAGGTAAAAGAGAGCCACGGATACGTTAATGCATATTGTCTTATTTTCCCTTTGAGAAGAATATCATTCCAGCATTGTTCTTAAAACATGACCCAGCTCTATCATCCCCTTGGAAACACCTTTATTTTCTACCTTAATGTTTTGTTATTTTTCAGCAACCACTCACGCAATCATATCATTGAAAGTCTATTTACATAACTAATTGTTATTTTATGGCGAGATAGCACGTAATATCAAAACCATTTCACTGGAACCTATTCCACATGCAACGGTTAAATTGCCTGTTACTAATTAGACATTTACCCACTAATAACAAGCACTGATGATTTTAGTAGTCCATTAGGCAAGGTGACCCTGACCCACTAATCCAGTCATAGGCAACCGGCTGCCACCCTCCAGCTTTTGTTGGACTGTAATTCACATCATGCCAAACCACAGGAATTATAGTCAAGCCTAGAGTTGTCGGATACCTGCTTTCCTGGACAATAACCACTGAATTGATGATATCCCGGCAGAATATGAATTCTGTATACTGCGGTTTTAATTTGATGCTACACATCAGTAGTGTAGAAGTGATATTGAAAACGTAATCTTGCTGCAATCTTGGGGTCACAATAACCAGGGATTCTTAATAGACATTATAGAGGGTGTCAGCACAAATAAAATACCCCTCCTAACACTGCATGATTAAATTACAAAGGGAGGGTGGGCAGGAAACTGTTTCTGGCCCGGCTCCTAAGTGGAACTGAGGTCAGTCTGATCTGTCACCACCTACTTCCACGCATACCACACTCCCACACGTAACAAATAGCCAATCATGCACAATCCATTCCCACACTCATACATGTGCCCTTGTCCGCTAAGCTGCGCACTCTCCCTGGGGCCTTGGTTGACTGTGTATTTACTCTGAAATAGGGTTTCCATTGTAAGCCGATAAGGGGGTGGGGATCAAATCCTCAACTCTTCGCTTTGATCACATCTAGTATTGAAATAGTGTAGGAGTAAGATCAATGAAATGAATCACAGCTAAATGTACAGCGCCACAGCATGCAGCACTGATATGTGTCTTGCCAAACACGACGATCCGTAAACCCCTATGGGCAGTGTAGAATGCCCAACGGTATTTATAATTAATCTCAACCAAATGTCTGACTGTGCATGATTTATACATACTGCAGGGTAACACATTCTTATCCCGCCCTGCCTGGGTAAATTAGTAAATAACCCTTAATCATGTGACCCTGAGCAGCTGTCTATTCAGAATTTTAACAGTAAATACCGTGAGCATTCCGAGTGTGATATTCTATGGTATACGTGCCGCTGGTACATTATGTTTCAGTATTCCTCATGATGTTTGATGATGTAGCCCTTCTCTTTATTACATGCGTAGTCGCTGTGCTGTCCTTATTTATTACAACGTCAGACACTCAGCGCGTGGAGCAGTAAAACAGGCAGACTGTAACCACCCCGATCTAAAGATCTAACAAATAGAATAATCTTTTGTTAAAATTCTTAATATGGGGGGGCTAACCCAGGGGTGGTCAGACTGTAACAAACCGGCTTATGCTGAGTGCAGACATATGTCAGTGGAGCCTTGCCTCTTGTTATAATTAAATATCAAGCTAGTCCTTCGCTGCACAGTGCATGGTGACATTAGGTAATACGATTTCATTGCTGGAAATGTCTGCGCACAGAATTACTGAGAATTACAGAATTACTGTTCTAGGCCCAATATAAGTAACTTTTTGCACTGCAGCGATTGTGTAGACTGCATTTCCCACAATGCTTAGCAGTTCTAATGGCTTGAAATCATGGGAAACGTGGCCTACAAAACGTGCAACATTATAAGGTAGACAGCACTGGTATAGAATGACTATAGAGAATGAATATAGAAAGAAAAAATAAACTCTGTTGTGCTTTAGACCTCCCAGCTGTCTCAGATCCAGCAGGACAGAACGTGATTTTTTTCTCATAGATCTTAACCTAGGTGACCTACCTTTTGGAACACCATAAAAATGTTCTCAAGAACCGCAGACATCTGGGAGGGCAATTCCCTTTACCCCCAGATCCTAGTTTCTCCCAACCCAGCGTTTTTTCCCCCCTTTATCATTGTTTCACATCCTCTTTTATGGAACACTCGAGTATCCTGTTTATACTTTAAAGATCCTATGTTTAGTTCTACCAGCATACATTGACTTGCTCAGTCTATGCACTCTATTAATTAGAAATAATATTAGCTCCTGCGATAATTCTTCACCTAATCTTAAAAAGCTCTGGTTGGACATGCCAAAAATATGGCAGTATACGGGCACTGTACATTACTTATTCAAACGACTCCTTTTCATTAAATTATGGTTTCTCTTGCAAGTTTTTGTGTGACCTTTTTAGTGCATTTGGGTCACGCATTAACCGTCTCAGAAAAATCCTTTTCTTCGCGCTGGTCAATTCTTCCACGTCCTGTGCATAAAAAACGCTAACTGTTGTCTGCGATCAAAGAATATTTCCAATTCTGCCACTGAACATTTTATATTTAAACTCTTCTATGTTTTACTAAGAGGCATGGACAGGGCCGGACTGGGAAGAAAATTCGGCCCGGCATTTTTTAATTACAGCGGCCCACTAAAAAGGGGGCGGGGCCAGATAGGGTGTGTTTTGTCATCACCAATGACAAGCACGCCCCATCACAAAGTGAGCATGTTGGTTCAATGCTCTTCCAGGGTAGACCATGCGTAGAGCTCTGCTGAAGAGCTCTGGCATGAGAAAAATACCCTGTATTTGTTCTGCACAGCGCAAGCAAATTTAATAACATGCTTGCACTGTGTTTGCTTGAAATTTGTCTCTGGTGTCTCCATAGTTGGGATACCAGGAGACAAAAATGCCAGGAAAGCATATTGCGCAGTGTGTGTGTGTGTGTGTAAGGGGTGTAGTGTGTGTGAGAGAGGGGTGCAGTGTGCGTGTGAGTGACGGGTGCTGCGTTTGCGTGAGGGTGCTATGTGGGTAAGGGTGCTGTGTGTGAGTGGGTGCTGTGTTTGCATGAGGGTGCTATGTGCATGTGAGGAAGCTGTGAGTGTCAGGGGTGCAGTGTGTGTAAGTGAGTGAGGGTGCTGGGAGTGTTATGTGCCCTGATTATATCCCCCCTCCCTGCTTACCTTATGCCTGGGAGGGGGGATCCTGCTACTCCTGCTGCTATCCCTGGTGGTCCAAGTGGTGAGTGAACTCTAGCCTGTTGGGCTAGAGTTCACTCTCGCGAGATCCGGCCGTTGCCATGGCAACGCTCCGAATCTCGCGAGAGGAACCCGGCGGAGCTGTAAGTTAAAGCTCCGCCGGGGTTCCTCTGCTGGCAGGCTGGCTCCCTCCCTCTCTCCCCCGGCGGCCGCACTATCCTGCATGTGGGCCGGTGAGGGAGATCTCTGATCTCCCCACCGGCCCGCTGTAGACTACTGCAGGGCCGGCGTTCAGATAGCGCCGGCCCTGCAAAGACCGGCAGGAGAGATCCTGTGATCTCCCTGCCGGCCTCGGCCCCACGGCCATCGCGGCCCACCGGGCATTTGCCCTCTGTGCCCGATGGCCAGTCCGGGCCTGGGCCTGGAGGCTTCCCAGACATTGTGTTTGTATGGGTTCAGGCTGAATTGGCCTGAAATACAAAGTATCAGACTCGCTCTGCTCTCAGCACCAGGTTCTTTTAAAGCTGTTGGAGTGCTCTGTTCTTCCTTTTAACTTTGTGTTAACTTTTCACATGTTAAAAGATAGTCAGTGTCTACAATATGTAGATCACGTGGCAGGAGTCCATGCATGATTTCAGATCTCCATGCAGAAAGTCCTGCTACTGCGTATATTTGCAGGATTTATGACAGACTCCAAGAATTTGACTTCAAAAGTTACTTTTGACCACAGTTTGGACAGATTTCCGTGAAAGTCTTTCTTCTCACGGTTGTGTACTGCACTATATTAATGAGTCTTTACATTTCGCGAGGGGGCAGGAGGGGGAATGAAGGTGGTGACATCAAAGAGAGTTATTCCCTAAATGCAGATATTGAGCAGAAACTACAAACACATTTTCAAGTCCAGCTTGGCATCTGTGGTCTTAACTTATTTCATCATCAATTCTCTATAATTCCCAATTAAGTAAATCAATCTCACTTTCTCTTGGTGTGAGGAAGAGAGAAGATTTGTAGTGGTGAGGGACATCTTTGTTCAGTGGTGGAAGAGCAGCACAGCAGCATTAGCAAAATAAAAGTATCCAAATCTAAGTCTACATTTGGGCAGCAGTCTTCTGCTACGAAGGATAATTACATCCTTAGCTTTCCTACAGTTCAAAATGTGAGGATAATCTCGGGGAAAACCTTGATAATCATTAATGACCTAAAATATTTTTTAACTGTGGTATGATTACCCTTATATATTCATTTGCGAAAAATCATGGTTGTGGTTTTAGGAACCTATACTACAAATTCCACAACACCTGTCAGAAACAGGCATCGGAACAGGCAAAGTTCACTTTAATACATTGTACGCTCACGCCATTTACTAAGAAGGTAAAAGTGCTAGTATACAGTAGTATTTCGATATTCATGAAACCTTTCAGTTAGGCCAAATCACCATTGCCAATTCAACGGGGTCAAATCAATTGCAGGACACTGCAGTCCAAAGACTTGGATGGGGAAAGCAAGTCCAAGAAAGTCCACTCTGTGAAAGCATGGAATGCCTTAGGACTTTGTCAATCCACGTAATGCGGTTATTGATGATTGTATATATTGTACTTATGTATATATTTTATATGATCTGTGTATATTGTGCTAATTATTGATCCCTATTAATGACCTTCACTTAAAGGACCACTATAGTGCCAGGAAAACATACTCATTTTCCTGGCACTATAGTGCCCTGAGGGTCCTCCTCCCACCGGGCTGGATGGAGAGGAAGGGGTTAAACATACCTCTTTTTACAGCGCCGGGCGGGGAGCTCTCCTCCCTCTTCTCCTCCTCTCTGGCTGAATGCGCATGTGCGGCAGGAGCCGCGCGTGCATTCAGCCAGTCCATAGGAAAGCATTCACAGTGAAAATCACAGTGAGAAACGCGGAAGCCCTCTAGCGGCTGTCAATGAGACGGCCACTAGAGGCTGGATTAACCCTAACATAAACATAGCAGTTTCTCTGAAACCGCTATGTTTATAGAAAAAAGTGTTAATCCTAGATGGACCAGGCACCGAGACCACCTCATTAAGCTGAAGTGGTCTGGATGCCTATAGTGGTCCTTTAAGTGAATTATTGTTTGACCTTTTCCTTGGCATTGTTTGCTATATATACACTTATGTTTGCTCTGTGGTGTTAGCTTGAAGAAGACCTCTTAGAAGGTTCAAACGCTGCTGTCTTTTTGGTTTCAATAAATCATTGTTAACACTTTGAGTGCCTGGGATTCTCTTTACTGCCTTAACGTGTTGGGATTGCTGGTCCTGTTCCAGAGCACCGGTGGCTGCTGGGATTGAGTGTGGTTCTAATGATCACTTTTCTAATGATCACTTTTCCACGTAATGCTGTGTCCTATACAAACCAGTGTGACTCCACATATATATGGTCATATCACCATGCTGCTAGGATTGTCCTTTTAACTTTTGAATGCCAAAAATGATTTTGTCAACATTTCGAATTTAGCAGAAAACCCCAAAATGTTCAGATATATCCGTGGATAAATAAACATGAAATATTTAAAAGTTGTTGCTCTAAAGTGCTGAAAATACTAAACTATTTATTAGATACCAATTTACACTACATATCTTGATACCATGTTGTTTATTTGTTTTCTGATAGAATCAGCTCTCACTACATCCCAAACCATGTTTTTGTACCAAGAGCCCATAAAGATTTTTCGTTTCGGTTTTCCTTTCAAACCGTGATGCATTTTTCATAACCCCGACAGCCTATGGCAGCACAAGAAGCTCATGGGGTTTTCGTTTTTAGCCCGTAATTGCCGGCAGATCTCAACAATCGACTCTAATGTACTTTTATTCTCATTTATTTGCAGTTGTAATTAGGAGGCAGCGGTGCCAGTTCTCGCATATCAATGCCTTCCATTATCCAATCGCTGAGAGCTGGCGATTCAAACACAGATGGGAGGTAATCAGGCTCTGGTGTGATATAGATCAATTGCACAAAAACACAACACATAAACACCAGCATTAACCCTTGATACACCTTGCTAAGAAAACCAAAACAGACCCCAGACTGCACTCAAAGATGTGACGATACATAGACAGAAATGACGACAACTCCAATGAAAGCAGTCACCGACGCATCACGCACAGACACATATTTCTTCATGATTAATGTGCTTTGAGAGAAGCCTGCGATCCCTGGAGAACTCTGAATCAACAGTTGTTAAACCTAGCGCTTCAGCTAGAAATGTACTTACAACTCCCATCAATCTTGAACACTGCTAATTTGTCAGATCTATAGAATGAGCAGGGCACAAAAAGATGGAGAGACAACTGACTTTTTCTATTCTGTTTTTAATACATACATTACAAACGCGTATTTTCACGATAAGGATCTGTAAATATTGTCATCGAAATGTATCATATTCTTCAACTATGGATTAAGAAACTCTCATCTAAACACCTCCTTCAAGTGGATCTTCTCATCTACAAAAAGCAAGGACAGTAATTTCTGTTTGAAGTACATTTTTCAATTTGTGAAATGCAACAAAGACGCACTAGGCAGAAACGAACATAAAACTGTTTATTTAATGTCACTTTGCATTAAATATCCTCTGGGCATCATGTTTTCTTGTCGTGCCACTCGTCAAGCTTTATGGCCACTTTATAAGGCTCCTCTATCCAGAACAGGCAGCATTCCTTGTCCGCACTGAGGTATCATGTGGTTCCTACCCCACATTCACTCTGCAAACTGCCCAGTGAAACGCAGTGCGTGCAAATCTCAGGATGTTAACTGTTTCTGAAATTCGGGAACTATCGTGTCTATCACCCACAATCATACAACTGTTAAAATTGCTTGGAACTCAAACTTTTCACCCTCAACGGAACCTCTTAAAGTGGATCTGTCATCTCGAGTCACTTTATAAGTATTTCATGAAGACAAAATCTCTATGAAATACTCAGATTGACAACATTGAAATTTCATTGCAATCAAAACATATCAGTAGACAAACATGGCACCTTCTTATGGGCAAAGTACATTCCAGTTCATTGTTACATTGTGCCATACCTGACATGCAATACATTAGATTTTGCATTTTTTTTCCAGTTTTGGATAACTAACCCTTTTTTTTTAATTTATAACTGGTTGTCCCCCACTTCTTATTTAATACATTTTGGTTTAGAAGTCCATCCTGATTTTACTGCCAGCAAGTGATGTGGGTTCTCGTCTCTATTGTTAAGCAGGTAACATGTGCCTCTGTGGGAGCCTACATGCACATTTATCAGACTGAGAAAGAGCTACTCAAAACGTATACCTTCCCACGCACAGTGTGTCCCAGCATGCAACCGTGCAGCGACCCACAGATTCCAAATACAAACAGACAGACTGACTGACATTTTTACTATTCTTGTATAGGATTATGTCTAGGATGCCAGGAGACAAACAGATTTCAGTTGTACCCGGAATTACTGGCTCGTTCGCTGTCAGACAGAGCTGGTGTTTTGCAGCCAGCAGCAGGGTGTAAAGGAACATTGATTATTGTGTAAAAAATGAAAGAGGAATAATAGACTATAGCTAACACAAAGCTCCAGTGGCCTTGTAGCTATAAAGAATGGCAAGCGATGGGTAATTGGAAAAGTGGCAACTTATTGATGAATGTATGAATTGTCAGGATTGATCAATTAGTAATAATTTACTGATCTAACAGTGAGGTGTTAGTGAATTTCATAACTGCACAAACGTAGTGACATTAGTGTTAGAAGATACCGACTGACCACAAGTTAAAGGGACACTATAGTCACCAGAACAACTACAGCTTATTGAATTTGTTCTGGTCAGTAGAATCATTACCTTCAGGCTTTTTGCTGCAAACAGCTCTTATGCATCAAGACGTATATTGCACAACACCTCTAAATGTTTCCTGTGGCATTGGGCACCAAGACATTAGCAGCAGATCCTTTAATTCCTGCAAGTTGTGAGGTGGAGTCTCCGTGGATAGGATTTGTTGTTCCAGCACATCCCACAGATGCTCAATCGGACGGAGATTTGGGGAATCTGGAGGCCAAGGCAACACCTTGAACTCTTTGTCATGTTCCTCATACCATTCCTTAACAATTCTTGCAGTGTGGCAGGGTCCATTATCCTGCTGAAAAAGGCCTCCGAGAACACCATTGCCATGAATGGGTGTAGGTGGTCTGCAACGATCTCTAGCTAAGTGGTATGTGGCAAATTAGCATCAAATTAGCACCAGAACCCAATGTTTCCCAGCAAAAGATTGCCTTCTTCCCATAGTGCATCCTGCTGCCATTTCTTCCCCAGGTAAAAGACACACATGCACCCGGCCACTCACCTGATCTAATAGAAAATGTGATTTAGCAGACCAGGCAATATTTTTTCATTGCTCCATGGTCCAGTTCTGACACTCACGTCCCCATTGAAGATGCTTTCAGTGGTGGACACGGGGTAATCATGCACTGCAATGCACTGTGTGTTCTAACACCTTTCTTTGATGGGCAGTATTAAGTGTTTCAGCAAGCTGTAGTATCTCATCTGTGTGATTGGACCAGACGGACTAGCCTTTGCTTTCCTTGTGCATTAATAAGCCTTGGGCACCCATGACCATATCGCCCGTTCATCAGTTGTCCATCCTTGCACCACTTTTGGTAGGTACTGGGAACACCCTACGACACTTGCTGTTTTAGAGATCACTATTTGTCCTTTGTCAAAATCACTCAGATCTTTTCACTAGTCCATTGAAGAACTGACTGTTCACTTGATAGGTGTCATTGTAACGATATAGTAAGTGTTATTCACTTCACCTGTCAGTGGATTTAATGTTGTGGCTGATCAGTGTATGTGTGTATATATATATATTTCTAGTAAATTGTAAACATTTCCCTTCCTAACTTATTGAAGTAAAATCTCACGCACTAAGCAATTCATTTAACTCAGTGGCTGCTCAATATCCTTCCTGGTAAATCCTATTGGCACATTAAACATGTTATCCTTAATAAGCCAAAATACAATGTCCCCAGAAAACCAATTCAACCACGGCATCTCTTCTGATAATCACCTCTTCTGACATACAGATATGTAACCGAACTCATACATCCTTCTCTGCACACGTTACAGGTTCCTACCATTCAGAATGACAGTGTGTGACAGCAGCCAATACAATCTGTCACAGATTCTGAAATATCAGTATGAAGGAAGGGATCTGCATCTCCATTGAACGGTATAGGAAAGCACTTTGTTATTCATTGCACAGAGAGACCCAATACATTTCCTACGTGAAGTTATTACAGCACATTGACCTTCAACATGAATTCAATGTCATTGCCTTGGTCTATTCCTACTAACATTCTATCTCCCATTCAGATTATAAAAACCTAGCGAGACACCTTGCATCAGTGGCATCCCCAGAGAAATGCAATGTTTAATTCAGGTTCTCAGAAAATTATAATATGCTTTTCTTACGGATTTGCTGAAGAGTGTTACAAGGATCAGTGTAAAATGATTGCATCTAACATGAAACAAGAAAACATTTAACAAAACTGTATCAAAAGATTCACGTAGACTTGTAGCTCTGCTAGCTGTGAACAAGTTATTTTTAACATAGTGAGGCTGCTGGGGCAAAGGGGGTGCCTTTTGGATACAGCAGTAAACACGACCCCTGGGGCAGTCAGGATTGTACCAGCTAAATAGGAAATATGGTTATTAGTGATTAGGAGATTGCCAAGACCCTGGAATGCTTCAGCCCCAGTCGCCAAAGCTTGACTGGGGTCTCTCTGGAGTGCTTTCCTCCCAGGCAGGTATCGTCTCCTCTGCAGCTCTCCTCCCAGAAAGGTACCCTCTGCCTATTAATTTGCAGCCCTCCTTCCAGGCAGGTATCGATCCCCTCTGCCTATTCCTCTGCAGCCCTCCTTCCAGGCAGGTATCATCCCCTCTGCCTATTCCTCTGCAGCTCTTCTTCCAGGCAGGTATCGTCCCCTCTGCCTATTCCTCTGCAGCCCTCCTTCCAGGCAGGTATCATCCCCTCTGCCTATTCCTCTGCAGCTCTTCTTCCAGGCAGGTATCGTTCCCTCTGCCTATTCCTCTGCAGCCCTCATTCCAGGCAGATGTCGTCCCCTCTGCCTATCCCACTGCAGCCCTTCTTCCAGGCAGGTGTCGTTCCCTCTGCCTATTCCTCTGCAGCTCTTCTTCCAGGCAGGTATTGTCCCCTCTGCCTATTCCGCTGCAGCCCTTCTTCCAGGCAGGTATCGTCTCCTCTGCCTATCCCACTGCAGTCCTTCTTCAAGGCAGGTATCGTCCCCTCTGCCTATCCCACTGCAGCCCTTCTTCCAGGCAGGTATCGTCCCCTGTTCCTATTCCTCTGCAGCCCTTCTTTCAGGCAGGTATCGTCCCCTCTGCCTATTCCTCTGCAGCCCTCCTTCCGGGCAGGTATCGTGACCTCTGCCTATTCCTCTGCAGCCCTCCTTCCAGGCAGGTATCGTGACCTCTGCCTATTCCTCTGCAGCTCTCCTTGCAGATATCATCCCCTCTGCCTATTCCTCTGCAGCTTTCCTTCCAGGCAGTTATTGTCCCCTTTTCCTACTCCTCTGCAGCTCTTCTTCCAGGCAGGTATTGTCCCTTTTGCCTATTCCTTTGCAGCTTTCCTTCCAGGCAGGGATGTACTTCTGCCTGCAATGTGTTTGCTCCTGTCTTTATAAAGACACTTGTAGCTGGCAGGCCAAGCTCTCTTTTTGATTTGTCCCCAGGCTAGGGGGGGATCGTGCAACCAGCCAAAAGATCTGAGGACTCTGTTACTAGGATTCCTAAAAATCCACACAGAAGATACAGTTCCAAAAGGAATTTTATAACATGACAGGAGGCGAAGGGGACAATACCTGCCTCTCGCTCTTGTGGGTGGCTGTGGGATTTTATATTATATTTTTCTTGTACTATATCTCTTATTATATTCTCTTATGTTTGATAGTGTATTATTTTATATTATATTATTACATATGTTTTCCTGGACTCAACGGGCAAACTCCTCTTTGACCCTCAAACCATTCGAAACTCCAGGTCTCCTGAATGGTCCTTACCCAACCACCTAGCACAATTTGTGCACTATTGGGTCTGAAGGTCCCAGACCCACATTGCCAGACAAGGTCGCAGTGACCCCGCAGTGGAGACTGCGGGGTCACCGTAATATGTTGGGGCCGCTGGCCAGGATTCTCATGCACACAGATGAAGCATTCTCACAGGGTACCCTCCTGGACCCATCTTCCAATTTGCTGAGCAACGCAAACGTGGCACTCTGCACGGAGCAGAATAAAGCGGTCCTAATGCACATGGATGCTAAGTTGTCCCCAAGGGTCTGTTGTTTGGAAAACCTTTTATCAAAGAGCTCCATAAGCATGTGAACCTTTTATACATGTCATGGTTCCCACCGTAACGTCCGGAGTGCCAGACGAGGTTGCCTCAGGAGTGCCCAGTAGCAGATTTGAAGTCCTGGGGCTGCTATGTTACCTCTGAGCCACCATTCAGCTTTAGTAATGCCAGTATTGGAATTACTCCTGTCACTCTTGGTACACCTGAAGATGATGGTCTCATTAGCCAGGTATAAAACACTTTTCCTTGACTCTGGTTCAGTATTGCCGTTTGTGTTCCAGTGTGCTCCTGTTGATTCTTGACCTTGGCTTGTTACTCCGTATATCCTGACTTCTGGCATCCTCTGACCTCGGCTTTCTTCTTGTTAATACTGACTTTTGGAACCCTCTAACCTCTGGCTTACCCACGACGATTCTCCTGCTTTATCTGTTCCTGTACTGCGACTTGGAGAATTATCCTGCAAAGCCCCTGTGCACCTACTCACAGGGTGAGCATATATCTCTGTCTGCCGGACTCCCAACTCAGGTAAGCCCTGACAATCCAACACTGAACAAGGACCCCGGATCGCGTAGAGGGAACCGAGCTCGCGGAAGAGCCAGGATGCCCGCAGGTGAGCCCCATTTCTACAAATTTCCTATCCAATTTATTGCATGCTGGCACGCTGTGTCACTGTCTCAACAGGTGGCGGGACATTTCCACAGATGCATGACGGTTAAGGGTTACGTAATAGACTTTCATTCCACCCCGACGCAAGATTGACCACCCACAACTCCTATTTCGTTGAGGGAACATCAGACACTAGTGGACGCCAAGATCCAGGCCCTTTTTGACAAGGGTGCAGTTCAATGGGCACCGGACGGCAGAGGTTTTCTCAGTTCCATATTTGTGGTCAGAAAGAAGACGGGAGATTTCCGACCGGTGATAAACCTTAGAAATCTGAATACCTTCGTTGTTTACCAACACTTCAAGATGGAAGGCATCCATCTTCTGCGAGACCTGCTCCGCCCCTTGGATTGGTTCAGATGCCTAGACTTGAAGGATGCCTATCTGTCCCGATGGACCCCACCGTTTTGTATGGAAGGGCATACCTTGCCAATTTTCCTGTTTACCCTTCAGTCTCAGTTCAGCCCCGTGGTGTTTCACCAAACTGCTGAAACCGGTGACAGCGCAGCTGCGCTCAAGAGGCATTTGATGCCTCATCTACCTGGACGATTTACTGATATTTTGCGAGGATTCCTACAGGCTGAAATCTCAAACACTCTCTGCGATCTCCTTGTTCGAGTCCCTGGGTTTTGTGGTCAACCGGGAGAAATCGGCTCTCACACCGACGCATTTGATGCAATTCTTAAGAGTCGAAAAAGACGAGACGCAGTGCCTCCTACACCTCCCAGTTCCAGGTCCAGACATGGGTCCACTGAGCCCTAGGCAGCAACCTAAGCTGCCATACAGTTAATCTGGCTCTAATAGAAGGGAAACCTGTAAACTGCTCTGAAATAATCATGGGGCAAACTGCGAGATCAATGATTCAATAGACCTGTAAGTGTATGAAAGCTGTGATAGGGCAGTAAGAGTATGATGGCAAAGATGGGGCAATAGGTATAAGGGGGTAAAAAAGGGCAGTAGATGTAAGAGTGCTGGGGTCAGTGTAAGAGAGCTCGGGTGGGTGTAACAGAGCGCGGGTAGGTATAAGAGTGTCCGGTGGGTGTAACAGAGCTTGGTTAGGTGTAAGAGTGCTCGGGTGGGTGTAAGAGACCTTGGGTAGGTGTAAGAGTGCTCGGGTACGTCTGAGAGATCTCGGGTAGCTGTAACAGAGCTCAGGTAGGTGTAAGAGTGCTTGGGTAGGTGTAAGAGAGCTCAGGTAGGTTTAAGAGAGCTCAGGTAGGTGTAAGAGAGCTCAGGTAGGTTTAAGAGTGCTCGGGTAGGTGTAAGAGAGCTCAGGTAGGTGTAAGAGAGCTTGAACAGCTGTAATGAAATTGATTTTAGGTAGTAAGAGTTTGCTAATATTTCCAAGCATAGAGGAGCTAGTCTAAGACTGGTCAATACATTTTCTGATAGTGAAGAGAATACGGTGGAGACACATCTAAAGAGTAGCGAAGGTTTCACACTATCAAACAGAGTCAGTGAAGGCAAGATCTTTCAGAATAGATCAATATAAAATGAAACGCAGATTTACATGAAAGCAGATGTCCTGCACTCAGGAAGCCAGGTGCGGCTGAACACATTAAATCTGTGGCAGAACCTCCAGAGCCTGAAATAAAGCAAAGCACTGACGTCTGAATCCCAGACTAAAAATACATTGGAACAATTCTCACAAAGGGTGTCAGCAACACCTGGGCTAAATATGGAAGGAGGGAGAGAACTCTGAGCAAGATTGGTCCACGAGTAACGATGCCTGACTGATACAATCCCACCTCATGATACAAAACAACAAAGCAGTGTTATATACGGGTGGGGGGCAGGAAATATACCGGGGTCAGTGCTGGATATAAAGACAGGAAATATACCGGGGTCAGTGCTTGATATAAAGACAGGAAATATACCGGGGTCAGTGCTGGCTATAAAGACAGGAAATATACCGGGGTCAGTGCTGGATATAAAGACAGGAAATATACCGGGGTCAGTGCTGGATATAAAGACAGGAAATATACCGGGGTCAGTGCTGAATATAAAGACAGGAAATATACCGGGGTCAGTGCTGAATATAAAGACAGGAAATATACCGGGGTCAGTGCTGGATATAAAGACAGGAAATATACCGGGGTCAGCGCTAGATATAAAGACAGGAAATATATCGGGGTCAGTGCTGGATATAAAGACAGGAAATATACCGGGGTCAGTGCTGGATATAAAGACAGGAAATATACCGGGGTCAGTGCTGGATATAAAAACAGGAAATATACCAGGGTCAGTGCTGGATATAAAGACAGGAAATATACCGGGGTCAGTGCTGGATATAAAGACAGGAAATATACCAGGGTCGGTGCTGGATATAAAGACAGGAAATATACCAGGGTCAGTGCTGGATATAAAGACAGGAAATATACCGGGGTCAGTGCTCGATATAAAGACAGGAAATATACCAGGGTCAGTGCTGGATATAAAGACAGGAAATATACAGCGGTCAGTGCTGAGTATAAAGACAGGAAATATACCGGGGTCAGTGCTGGATATAAAGGCAGGAAATATACCGGGGTCAGTGCTGGATATAAAGACAGGAAATATACCGGGGTCAGTTCTGGATATAAAGACAGGAAATATACCGGGGTCAGTTCTGGATATTAAGACAGGAAATATACCAGGGTCAGTTCTGGATATAAACACAGGAAATATACCTGGGCTAAATATGGAAGGAGGGAGAGAACTCTGAGCAAGATTGGTCCACGCGTAGCCATGCCTGACTGATACAATCCCACCTCGTGATACACAACAACAAAACAGTGTTATATACGGGTGGGGGACAGGAAATATACCGGGGTCAGTGCTGTATATAAAGACAGGAAATATACCGGGGTCAGTGCTGGATATAAAGACAGGAAATATACCAGGGTCAGTGCTGGATATAAAAACAGGAAATATACCAGGGTCAGTGTTGAATATAAAGACAAGAATATACCGGGGCCAGTGCTGGATATAAAGACAGGAAATATACCGGGGTCAGTGCTGGATATAAAGACAGGAAATATACCAGGGTCAGAGCTGAGTATAAAGACAGGAAATATACCGGGGTCAGTGTTGAATATAAAGACAGGAAATATACCGGGGTCAGTGTTGAATATAAAGACAAGAACTATACCGGGGCCAGTGCTGGATATAAAGACAGGACATATACAGCGGTCAGTGCTGGATATGAGGACAGGAGTATGACAGAGGAGAGAGAATTAGAAAATAAAGCAAGACGGTATATGGCTGTAAAAATAGAGTAGAACATCCAGTTCTCATACCTCTATTTATATAAATGGAAAACGGAATAGAACCCACGCCTGATCAATTCAGAAAACATCTACTATACATGTGTATATATTGGGAGTGGATACTTCAAGAACCGTGATAAAGCACCAGCAGTCTGTGCAGTCCCTATCTTTCTTACACCCCTGCTTGCTTGTGGATTTAGCAGCATTTGTAGTGACTTTAAAAGCACCTTTTGATTTTTCAGACTTTTGAAATTTTATTTTACATGGGCTGGGGTATCGGTACAAGCAAGGCTTTTAACAAATAATTGTTTGCTTTGATAGACTCGATGCCGATTTGGTTGCCGTTTTTAGTCTGTACTGGCAGCAGGAAGGTCAGGATTCACCCAGAAATGTATATAGCTGTATTATGCAACGTCACTGCCACGCACAGAGCAGACCATTGATAATGATGTAACTATCGTCTTCAGAACACAGAGATGTTCTAAATGTGAGGGATATAGGTATGCGGACTAGTCTTTCTCAGTATACTAGGACTGTTGCCGTTGACCATATTTCTCAAAGCAAAATCAGGCTAAATAATACGTGTGGTGTATTGGATTATATCAGTGAAAGCAAGTGGTCTCCAAGTCCCATGGCTTCATCTCTAATCATTATTAGGCAGCCCACAACTGCACTGACGAGCTGAGGGTTAACATCCACAGGTAGAATGTTGATGCACAACCATCTATTTCTGTTTCTGTTTTGTAATTATGTAGGAATGGGAAGAAACATAAACTCAACAATGTTAAATTCAATACACTAAAGTACCTAGTTGCAACAGACCATGCAGTCTCTTTAATTATGTTAACATCACATTAGGACATAAATGAAGCAAGCCTCAGAGAATCCATAGCCAAATTGTAGTTCTCTATCTGTTGTGATATAAAGAACTAAAGTTCTGAGTTAAATCTTTTCACAAGCTGGTCTATGTCTCATTTCTATTCATTTTGTAAAAACTACCGTTCTCATACATTTCCTGCAGAACTGCTCCCCTTTATTCAGTAAAAATAAATACGTCATTGGCTTCTAAAGAGCCAACGTTGACCTGCGCCCTGCAAATGGCAGATGTAAAAATACTGCTTGCAGAGTTCTCGTAGTTAAAGACTGCCGGCCGAGTTCAAATGCTTTCTGATATCATTTTCCCGACCAAATAATGGAGGGTAACAAAAGCAGAGTTCTCTTTACAAGTAACTCTTTCACTCCCAGATTATTTTATACAAGGCAGCTGGCCGTCTAATAAAGCAGATACATGTACTATGGTATTTAACATATGCTATGAAAACTGCCATTAGTTACAGTTTATAATCGCTTAATAGTAATGCTGTATGGATTTCTCTTTGTTTTTTTGTCTCTCTCTAGTTTCCTCCAATTTGCATCACGTACTGAACCCTGCAGTACACACTTAATACATCGACATCTTTCTAGTATTTAATTCAGTAATTCCTAACCCTTCGGCCAGGACCAAAAATGAGACCCCAATGTAATTTCAGGAAACCCATAGCAGTTGAAACTGGTACGTCATATTTGGCAGGCACCTGGACACAGCCCGCAGGAGAAAGGGTGGAGACCCTTCACTGTTAGGAATGGGGCCATCTT
Organism: Pelobates cultripes; assembly: GCA_933207985.1. Classification (NCBI taxonomy): domain Eukaryota; kingdom Metazoa; phylum Chordata; class Amphibia; order Anura; family Pelobatidae; genus Pelobates; species Pelobates cultripes. Next base: position 120,701,581 of record OW240923.1, on the reverse strand, counting down.
TGAGGAAGGGCAAAATGGGCAGTTGACTTCTATTCCTAAACCATTGCTGACATCGGTATAAACCAGCTTTTGGCCTTATTCACACTACGTATCACGGACTCATTACCTACCTGTCTTAAAATAGAAAATGGCAGAGAAGGAGACAGACAGCTAAACAGAAGAACACTTAATGACGGTGCTTGGAGTGAAGGGATACCTATGGTGAAGGGAATAGGGTGTAGTGAGGGGGCAGGCGCCTATAATGAATTCATGGTGGTAGAGGAGAGGCAGCTAAAATGAATTGGGTTAATGTGTGTATAATGAGAGGATGGGATGCTAGGGGGCAGGAAGAACTGCGGTGCAGGTAATGCTTGGGTGTTTATGATAAGAGGACCATGATAGAGGGTAGGAGACATCTGATGAAGAAGCAGAGCCCAGTGAGGGGGGCTTATGATGAAGCGATACAATGATGAAAGAATTGGCTGCTGGTAGAGAATGGTGTATAGGATACGGGGGCAATAATAAATTAATACAGTTCTGGAAGGGAGGTGATACATTAATAGAGTCTGGAAGGGAGAGAGGTGATGCATTGACAGGGTTCTGGAGGGTACAGAGGTGATACATTGATACAGTTCTGGAAAGGAAGGAGGCTATACATTTATAGTGTCTGGAAGGGAAGGAGGAGATAAATTGATAGAGTCTAGAAGGGAGAGAGGTGATAAATTGATGGAGTCTGGAAGGGAGGGTGGTGATAAATTGATAGGGTTCTAGAAGGAAGGGATGTGATAAATTGATAGAGTCTAGAAGGGAGAGAGGTGATAAATTGATAGTTCTGGAAGGGAGGGAGGTGATAAATTGATAGTGATCTGGAAGGTAGGTGATAAATTGATAGGGTTCTAGAAATTGATAGGGTTCTGGAAGAGATGGAGGTGATGAGTTGATAGGGTTTTAGAAGGGATGGAGCTAATAAATTGATAGGGTTGTAGAAGGGACGGAGGTGATAAATTGATAGGGTTCTAGAAGTGAGAGAGGTGATAAATTGATAGGGTTCTGGAAGGGACGGAGGTTATAAATTGATAGGGTTCTAGAAGGGAGAGAGGTGATAATTTGATAGAGTCTGGAAGGGACGGAGGTGATAAATTGATAGAGTCTGGAAGGCAGGGAGGTGATAAATTGATAGGGTTCTAGAAGGCAGGGAGGTGATAAATTGCTAGGGTTCTAGAAGGGAGAGAAGTGATAATTTGATAGAGTCTGGAAGGGACGGAGGTGATAAATTGATAGAGTCTGGAAGGGACGGAGGTGATAAATTGATAGAGTCTGGAAGGCAGGGAGGTGATAAATTGATAGGGTTCTAGAAGGCAGGGAGGTGATAAATTGATAGGGTTCTAGAAGGGGAGAGAAGTGATAATTTGATAGAGTCTGGAAGGGACGGAGGTGATAAATTGATAGGGTTCTGGAAGGCAGGGAGGTGATAAATTGATAGAGTCTGGAAGGGACGGAGGTGATAAATTGATAGAGTCTGGAAGGGACGGAGGTGATAAATTGATAGAGTCTAGAAGGGACGGAGGTGATAAATTGATAGGGTTCTGGAAGGCAGGGAGGTGATAAATTGATAGGGTTCTGGAAGGGAGGGAGGGAGGGAGAGAGGTGAGGTGTCTATGATGTGAGTTATGCAAGATTTGGAGGAGCACATGATGGAATGACTGGGGAGAAAGGCGGAAAAGAAGAACATATAATAAACTGGTGTTGAGAGGAATGAGTCTGATAAGGGTTGCAAAACATTGAAGTAATGGGTTCTATGAGGAGTTGTCTAATGCAGAGGAATTGTAATGGAAGGGAGAGGTGTTGGAAGGTATACAGGGTTATTTACCAAAGTGAATTTAAAGTGAATGTAACATTTTACGGTGAAATGGCAGCTATACTTTGCGTTCCGCTACTTTGGCTTTAAATTTGAAACTCACTTTAAATTCACTTTGATCTCTCACGTTAGTAAATAACCCTAAACGAATATACTGGGAGGGAAGGGGTTCCTTAGACAAGTGAGTGTTGTAATGCAGGAAGGATCCTTTACTGACATCGTCCCCATTCCCGAGAGATTTTCCCACTTTAATTAGTCAAGAACAGGGCAATAACAAAGTTCCAAATAACTGGAATAATAGTAACCAGAATTACCAAAATATTATCAATGTTACCAAACGTGCTATTTTAATCCAAGCAAGAGAACAAGGAGCTTATATCTGCTGTATTCTATTTAGTTTTATACCAAGTCAATATTTACATCATAACTTTATTACATTATTTCTTTTTACTTTAAATGTATTTACATTCAAAGTGCCTTGTGGTGGTTATCACAGCACTGCAGGGCTTAGCTCAGGTGCTGTCTGAGCTGTAGAGGAGGCAGGGACCATTTTTAAAACATTCTGTCTCCTTATAATGGGGAGAGGTAGGTGTGCCTGGACACTACTGACACCATAACCACTACAGTGTGATTTAGGTGGTTCTTGCTAATAATCCTTTAAATTTAATTAGTGTTTCTACTCCCACCCCCGTTAGCTGTGTAGCACTTAACCATTCCTCTCAGATCCACTAAGCCTCCTTTTGTCTCAGTTTCTTGTTTACGCCTATATCTTTTTGCTTCCTTTAGCTATTATTTCTCTTATATTTAAATTTCTTTTTACTTGTGTCTCACATTCCTCTTTCTTGAAATACCTTTCCATATCCAGTTACTCCTCATGCCTTTCTCTGTCAATCCTTACTTATGCCTTGAGAAGAACCTCAACATTTTCAGCCATTCATCTCACGTTACTTGTTTCCTCTTACACGTTACCCCTAAGTGTCCGCCTGCTCCCTGTATCGTTTCTACAGTCCTTTTATTGTGAGACCCTTTATATTGCCCTTTATATCATTCATATTCTGTGTCAAATTCCTCCTTTTCTCATCTTTGCCAGTACAAGCCAACTTCTACTCTGATTGTCTACACAAGTCATTCTGATTCATGTCCAGTTCCTTTCTTTGTGTGAATTTCATCTTAAAGAATTCTACATATTGACTTGCAGTGAATGATTTCCCCATGTCGGCTATTTTCACCCACGTTTTGTTCTTTTTGCCTTCGTAAGATATTCATTTCACACTAATGTCTTCATTAAAAAGCAAATTCTCACTGGGCTCCTCACTAGAATATAAGTTTACAAAGTCACTCGTACTCCACGCACCTGCAATATATGCATCTTCAGTAATGTATGTCATGTTTGTGCGTTTTATTCAGATGGAACTCACGCACCATCACGTAAATATTGTCACTTGTATAGCGAAACACATTAACATCACGTAAGGACGGGTACTGGACTGTCAAATAGCCAGCAGCTGGATTCATGGACCACCTGATCACTAGCTCAAAATAAATAAAAAATATAATAACAATGTCTTTAATTCCAACAAACACTCCAGCTTACTTGCTGGTATGGTTTATTTGCCCAAGATATTTTGTGTACTAAACCACTTATGAGTAATTATTTCTTTTATTATACACACTCTTATTCATCATGTATAGCCAATTCCCTCTTGTGATTATCATTTTCTTTATTCTGTTTCTTTGTTGCATGTTATTCATTTGCTTAAAGAGGCAGACGTGGGGCTACAGAACAGTGTGGATCTGCAGCGGGCGGCATCCACTGGCATGTCGCAAAACCCTGGTCTTAAGACCGCCGAGTAGGACTGTAAATGTGGAGAGGATGTAAATGTGACACTATTTAGAGATAATTGTACCTCAGTACATCTTACCATGATTCTTTTACTCAGACACAATCTTATTGTAGTTCATTTACTTAACCCAATCTTACCGTAATTAAGACCCAATCTTACCATGCTTCATCCACTCAGAATAACCTTTATTTCCCTCTCTCTGTCATCCAGCTGTTGGCTTGTCCCTCTACATAAATTTCTCCTGTATTTAGTCTCCTGTTCATTCACTTACTGTTCCACATATATCACCACAACTCTCGTTGTAACTGATTTACACCCTCCCCATCTTTATTATGAGCTACTTATCATCCACAATCATTTCAGTGGCTCCCTTTCTCCATACCATATCATTCATCCATTTGTATTAAATCCAACTTTTGTGTCCCATTCATTTATACATTCATTTGTGTCCCTCTCCCTGTGAGTGCTTTCCTGTATATGCCTCATGCACCTACACCGCTGCTATTATCTCAATGTACCCAACCAAATCCTATTATTCCCCATCATTGCTCTCATTCATTCATTTCTACATCCCACGTCATGTCATCTCGATCTTCTTCGTATTATTATTATTGCCATTTATATAGCGCCAACAGATTCCGTAGCGCTTTACAAAATTTGAAGAGCAGGGATTTAACTATAAATAGGACAATTACAAGAAAACTTACAGGAACAATAGGTTGAAGAGGACCCTGCTCAAATAAGCTTACAGTCTATAGGACGAGCTTACAGTTTATAGGACGAGCTTACAGTTTATAGGACGAGCTTACAGTCTATAGGACGAGCTTACAGTTTATAGGACGAGCTTACAGTCTATAGGACGAGCTTACAGTTTATAGGACGAGCTTACAGTCTATAGGACGAGCTTACAGTTTATAGGACGAGCTTACAGTCTATAGGACGAGCTTACAGTCTATAGGACGAGCTTACAGTTTATAGGACAAGCTTACAGTCTATAGGACGAGCTTACAGTTTATAGGACGAGCTTACAGTCTATAGGACGAGCTTACAGTTTATAGGACGAGCTTACAGTCTATAGGACGAGCTTACAGTTTATAGGACGAGCTTACAGTCTATAGGACGAGCTTACAGTTTATAGGACGAGCTTACAGTCTATAGGACGAGCTTACAGTCTATAGGACGTGGGGTATAAAAAACATTAGGACAGTATTAAGGCTCTTTTGCTGTTTCTCTTATGCCTTGTGTCTCATTTACAGCTAGGCATGTTCACGCAGTTTTGGGATCTGGGTTAGGTGCCTGGGGATCTCTGTCTTTCTCTCTCTCTCTGACGCTCTTGCATTCAAATAATTTTCACATTTTGTCTATGGTTAAATATAGAGCGTAATCTATCAGAGACCGCCATCTCTGAGATGCAATTAATAAATACTGCTCTGTGATCAAATGGGGTGGCATAGGGATCAAAGAAAAAGGTCCCACTGTTTATCTTGTTTTGTGACACCCCCAATTGGTGGCTGCACAAGTAATTATTTATAAACCACATTTACTAAAATGCTCTTAGCAGCCAAGAAATAATACATGGACATAATATTTAACCATGTGTCTTCACATCTGCTCATTGATATATTATTTCCAAGATTCCATTTTTGTTACATTTAAGCTGACTTTAAGCTCATAAAGCCAGATATACCGCAAAGACTTTTTTCTTTATTTTATTAATCTATTTCTTTTCTTAGCTCTATTCCAGCCTTTAATGAGAGGCGCTAACCATGGCATGTTCTAATAAAGGAAGAAAAATAACACGGGTAAAATTGCTGCCTCGTCCCTTCTTTTATTTTTAATAATTTGGCGCCTGGTCCATTTCGTTGGCTTCTAAAGCTACTGAAAAGATTAATACTTATTAATAGCAGTACAGGAAAATATTAATGGTGACACATTGACTCGGGCAAGGCTGTCCGATTGGAATCCCGTGTACCTGAAGCCGTCTACAAAGCCTCATGTGCGGCCCCCACTTAGTCTGCTAAAAAATATGGTGTGTGCTGTAATACATCATTTTATTTGGGTCTGACTTCACAGCACGAAAGATATACGGCCCCATTAAATATTTGGACAGCGCTGGACTAAAAGAGAGACCTGAAAGCTTAATTGTATAAATACACAATAGACTGTACTTGCTTGTCAGGGTTTGTCTATACTAAGCAGAGCACATTCTCAGACGTAATTCAGAGGGATATGTAGGTTGTGGTAAGTTGACAAATGCCTTATAAACATGTGGGTTGCTGTTTTGTCACTTGTACTACTGTCTAATGATCTCATCCTTCTTGTTCTTGTAGGGCACCCTAGGTGACTGCCTAGAGCAGGGGTGTCCAAAAGGTAGATCCCCAGATGTTTTAGGACTAAACTTCCATGCTGCCATGTCAATCTAAATCATGTAAAGCATCATGGGATTTGTAGTTCTACAACATCTGTGGATCTACCTTTTGGGCACCCCGGGAATACATGTCTTCTACGTCCTGTGATTGCTCCTTTCTTCAAGAGGTCTGAATATCAGTTGCCAAACCCAGAGCCTACAGGGCAAACTCAGTAATTTCCTAAATATTTGAACGGATTGCCCATTTTTATGGCATTGGATTAAGAGCTCAACAGCTCTATCTGATGCATTGGTGTATGGTTTAAAAAGAAATTACAGCACCTTAAAGACTTTATAGCAATACTTAGAATTTAGGGGATTAAGGAAGAGATTAAGAGATTAACAATGTTTTCTCTTTCTAAGTACATAACACATACTGACAACTGGGAATGTTGCACCTGTTAGAAACGTATGTTTGTGGGGCAGTGTGTGTATGGGGGCAGTGTTTGTAGGGCAGTGTGTGTATGGGGGCCAGTGTGTGTATGGGGGCAGTGTTTGTGGGGCAGTGTGCGTATTGGGGGCCAGTGTGTGTATTGGGGCAGTGTTTGTGGGGCAGTGTGTGTGTATGGGGCAGTGTGTGTAGTGTGTGTATGGGGCAGTGTGTGTATGGGGGCAGTGTGTGTTTGTGGGGCAGTGTGTATATTGGGGGCAGTTTGTGTGTCGGTGGCAGTTTGTGTATGGGGGCAGTGTTTGTGGGGCAGTGTGTGTATGGGGGGCAGTGTGTGTGTGAGGCAGTGTATGCATAGGGGACAGTGTGTGTATGGGGGGGCAGTGTGTGTATGGGGGGGAAGGAGGGTAGGGAGGCTTTGTAATAATGTTTTCCTTTTTTTAAATAAAAATAAATATATTTATGTCCCCCCTCCATTCTTACCTTTACTGGGAGGAGGATGGACATTTCTTGATCCCTGGTGGTACCAGTGGTGAGAGTGAACTCTGGCCCGTAGCTCCAGGGCTAGAGTTCACTCTCGCGAGATCCGGAGTGTTTCCATGGACTGATAACTGCTGCAATGCTCCGTGCTCACGAGAGAAGGGCCCGGCGGAGCTGCAGGCTGAGCTCCCAGGTCCTCTCTCCCTTCTCTCTCCATGCCGGCTGCCTGCATGGTGCCTGTGGACCAGGGAGGGAGATCTCTGATCTCCCCTCTGGTCTGTGAAGGCACATAGCAAGGCTGGCACTTGGAAAATGTCAGCCCTGCATTAGCCGGCAGGGGAGAATCTCGGGGGTGGCAATTGCCCTGTTGCCCCCCCCCACCCACCTTAATCCGCCACTGGTACAAATTGCCACGTAGAGGTCCAAGGACACTAAACAAAAAAAGCCAACATGAAATATTTTCTATAATTATGTCCCACCCCATTCTGAATCCTCAGTGAATGCTGGGATGGTGCACTGATATGTACAATAACAGTTTAGTTTAATGACACAAAAACTCCATGTGTGCAGTGACACAAGAGTTTAAAGAAGACCCAATTGTTGCTCTGGTTTCAATAGGTTTTGGTTACCAGAACTCTTATTATTTAGCTGTTACTGTAATACACAGGAACTAAGAGGACACTTTTTAGATGCCTGACATTTGCACCAGACAACAGGATTTGGAAACACGCGCAAGCTCTTGATAACCGGCGTAGTCTTTGATAGAATAAGCCCTGATTCCGACCACAGAGGACTTAAAGATGGCTGTCTCCAAGTAGTGAGTGTAAACCAGGAGACACCCTCAATATGTGTCTGCATTACAAAATGACGCTCACAGATGGTAGTTCGTGTCATCCTTAAAAAATACAATAATAAAAACATCTTGATAGTTTTTCCTTAAAAGGTAACCCTAATAAAATGTCCCCCATTAGTCCCTTTTTACACTCAAAACATTGAGAAACAGAAGTTTTCCCCCATAACACGCCTAACCATAAAGCTTACTAAAGATTGAACGTGGCTCTTTCAGGGAATTGGGAGCACACACTGTTAGAACGTGGTCTATCCCTGTCATTGGTACATTATATATATACGATTCACGTGCTTATTTTATGATGTGTGTTTGCTAAGTTATGTAGGGTTTCCATGTGTGGAATCCTGAATGAATGCAGTGCAGAAACACGGTAATAGATTATATTTTTTTTTTGCACTTTCCACTTGGTTCGCCACAGGTGCCACGTAAGTAGCAGAGATGAGAATTTCCAACAGTCAGGCAGATCGAGCCAAAAGCCGCACGGTGCCCTGATGCATTTTTTGTTTAACCCCTTCAGAACCAAAAGATCAGGCAATGTTCGACATTCAAAGAGTTTAACCCCTAAGGTGGAGGCATGGTAACATGGCACACGGATACAGAGGGGTACAAGAGGCACCCGCCTGTTTACCAGCTTTCGACTAGTTAAAACGCAAGCGTGGCCTGCAGCATTTGTCTTGCAGGCTCTCTTGCCGTGAGGGAAGGGGATTGAATGGTTTTAGAAATGTACAAGTCAGCACAGCGCGGGTTCACTTTTCCCACGGTTATTTTATTACCTGGGGACAATCCTACTCAGTCAGCCACTCGTGCTCGAGTGGGTGGCGTATTCCTTTAAAGCTTTGTTTATTTTTAGTTAGTGGGTGTGTGCGAGGCAGCTCTCTGCACGGAAGGAATTCTCTCTGCAAACACCAATTGTGAGCAGAATCACAAACGGCAGGGAGGCTCCATCACTCACATGTGTTTACTGAGTGTATGTATTCCACCGCGAAGTACAAAACAATGGGGGGAGATAGACTTGGTTCATTTACTAAAAACACCTAAAACAGGTTCGCTTTGACTTCTATGAAGCTCACACACATGTTGAACTCACACAGGAACACCAACATCCACACAAACAGACAACGTGAGCATAGCACACAAACAAGACACAGACACACAAACAGACAATGTGAGCATAACACACAAACCATACACAGACACACAAACAGACAATGTGAGCATAACACACAATACACAGACACACAGATGTGCATATACCTGACCAATTACATGCATCCAGTGACACTGACAGTGCGCAAACAGAAGCAGTGATACACTTTGGCACTGTTCAAACAATACAAAATAGTAAAGATTTGTGTGCATTAACAATTGTACTAAACACAGAAACCTTTAAAAGCCTCAATACTGCACAAACCATATTTTATTTAAATATATAAAACTCCAGTTTTGATTTAAAATTATATTCAACATTGTCTGTGTGTAGCTGTTAATGTTGTAAGTGACGTTTGCATCTATGTACATTAAATGATGACAATCAGTAATGATGGACAGGTAAACAAAGCTATACACCACGGCGCCTGAAAGACTGTCAAATCCTGCTTTAAGTACACATTTTTTTATTCCTGTAATAACAAAGCCCATAAAGATGACATCTGTTAACCCTTCAACAGTGAGCAAGCTTAGCATTTCAGATGTTTGTGAAATACATTTCCCATAACACAAGTCGAGAGCTAGGATTTAATATAAAAAGTGGCATTTAAACAGTGCCATAGATTCTTAAAGGATTGGATATCATTTAGGATGTTTTACTGCTTAATAGGACACTATTGGCACCAAGACTACTTCAGCTCATTGAGGCTGTCTGGGTGCAGTATCCCTGTCCCCTTAACCCTGCAATGTAAAGCACTGTAGTTTCAGAGAAACTGCAATGTTTATATTACAGGATTAAGACAACCTTTAGTGACTGTCTCCCAGCATTGATTCCATGGTTTGCTACGGGGAAGATCCAATGCGCATGGCGCTTGCTACACGTGTGCGTTAGATTCCGCCATCACCAGAGACCGATCCAGCACCAGGGGACCTCAGCCCTGGAAT
>OW240923.1:120669548-120691584 GCA_933207985.1 Pelobates cultripes | reverse complement strand
CATATAACCCTCCCTATAACTCTTCCGATTACTCCATATAACCCTCCCTATAACTCCCCCTATTACTCCATATAACCCTCCCTATAACCCCTCCTATTAGTCCATACAACCCTCCCTATAACCCCTCCTATTAGTCCATATAACCCTCCCTATAACTCCTCCTGTTATGTCATATAACCTTCTCGGAATTATTTAAATTGACCAATAAAAACTTTCCTATTTCTACAGAGAGCTCTTCCCTACAACTGTTTCCGTATACTGTCTCACCTAATGACTCCTCATCCCACTCTGGTTAGAACCTACTCTTCCTTCTTCTATTGACCATTTATAATCGGATCTCTTTCAATGTCATCTCCTATTGCTCGGTATAATCACTCCTGATAACTCCACATATTGCTCCATATAACCATTCCTGATAATGCCATTTTTGAACAATGCCCTGCTCTTCTTGCAAGTTCTATTTAGAACTGTTCTCCATAAATCAATGTATTTTTCTTTTGCCCCCCTCTCTATGTCATATTCTGAAACTAATGGGGCGAAATCAGCTGCTCACCAATTTCATCATAACAAATCCATATTTTATTAATCATTCTGCAAATGAGGCAAGAATTGATAAATATTACCAAGTTCTCCTTGAACATCCTTTATCATTTCTCTCTTGGGGGCTAGAGAAAAAAATAGCGACCCCACCAAAAAGAACTCTACGTAAAGAGGAAAGAAAGAGAGTGAAAAAAAGAAAGAGAGTGAAAGAAAGAGAGAGAGAGAGAGAGAGAGAGAGAGAGAATGAAAGAAAGAGAGAGAGAGAAAGAATGAAAGAGAGGGAGAGAGAGAAAAAGAGAGAGAGAGAGAGAGAGAGAGAGAGAAAGAATGAAAGAGATTGAGAGAAAGAAAGAAAAAGAGCAAAAAAGAGATAAAAACAGAATGAAAGAGAGAAAGAAAAAGACGAGAAATATCGAGAAGGTAACACGAGGGAAGAAGAGAAGCTACTTTGGAGAGGAGGTTGTGTAGATAATGGAATTTAAGAAAGCTTAATTAATAAGTATGGACAATACAATAAAAAAGGACAGCAGCCGAGTAGACATAGTGGAAAGATGAAGAGGCCAGGAAGTCCAAGAGATATTGAGGAGATGAAGCCATTTAAAAGCCGGTAATAATATGGATGGAGATAATATGGGAAAATGTGGTTGGACTGGAAGAGCAGATTGTGGTCAGAGTGGAAATGGGAGAAGATGTAGAGGGAAAAACTGAGAGGAAGCCGCATTTGGTGACAGTTGACACAAACAAAAAAGGTAATTAATATTTAACAAGGGAGTGCCTCAGGCATTAGGAAAAGTAGAAAGGCAAAGAAAGAACACACAAACAAAACCCGAGAACGAGAGGTGGAACCATGCGGAGATCACCAGGACAAAACATGAAGAAAAGCCAGGAAGATAACCCAGGGAACAGGGAGGAAAAATCCCAAGGCGAGATGTAAAATTGAAGAATTCTAGAGGTTAGAACACAAAGGGTAATAGCAGGTGAGGGCTGAGTGTCAAATCATGGCACTAACCCAACAGCCAGCTATGAAATCACACTCAGGCTCTGGGTAGGTGTAACCAGAACAGTCCTACTTAGTTAGAGAGAAAAACAGAACACATTCCACAAGTGCTGACACTGGACCCAAAAGTACACAGTGCTTGTTTCCTCCTGACCCTCTGACATCACTGGGCAGGACTACTGACACCCATTGGAGAGCAGTACTTATTGTAAGATTTAATCAAACAATGCAATACAACCCCTGTATTTACCCATCACACACACATACATGGGGTGACCCACTAACTCAATCATGTCAAACCTCATGGACTACATTTCCCAAGATGCTCAGCCAGTGTCTAAGATTCAACCATCACAGCTCTATATTGTTGTTTTGTTATGGGTGTCAACTAGTGGGTGACAAGGTAGGGCATCCAGGACAAAGGGACACAGATACAAGTTAGAGCAAGGAAGAATGGGGTACACCTGCTAGAACATGCAGAGGGGTGGAAGGTAACATGAACAGACACAGCAATAACAAAGCATGAAGGACACAGCTCCCTGGGGGGCTTGGAGGGACTTCTTACCTTTGCTGGTGGAAGTCTCCTGGTTAATGTGCATCTTCTTTGCTGCCTCTGCTCCTCCGCGGATCTCTCTCTACTCTCCCCCTTTCCTTTGGTCCCAGGGAAACACAAGACAGCCTGCGAGGTGGGCTAAAGGTGGGCTCTCTTGCCACTTTCTATCAGTTTCCAGTGAGCAGCCCCCTGGGTGGGGGGGGGAGCAGAGGGGGTGCAGGTGGTCTGTTGGAGCTCCTCTGTGCGGCTGAGAGTCTCAATGAATGAGGATCTCTAGAAAGAAGGAACCAGCCTGTGTGTCTCTCTTCCCCCCCCCCTCTCTCTCTCTCTCTCTCTGTCTCTCCCTTCCCTGTGCATTGCCTCATATCTCACACACACATACTGCTGGCTGCTGGCTGATACAGAAACTGCAAGCACACCCCATCCAACTCCTATCACTGACATAAAGCTGGATATATATATAGTGACCTTCCATTACACATAGTGTCCAGTATAATCACATCCAGTACTGTATATAATAATGTATCATTCATACAATGTAATAACTGTATATAATATAACAATGTATCATTCATACAATGTAATAACTGTATATAATAATGTATCATTCATACAATGTAATAACTGTATATAATATAACAATGTATCATTCATACAATGTAATAATTGTATATAATAATGTATCATTCATTCAGTATACACAATGTAATAACTGTATATAATATAATAATGTATCATTCACACAGTATACACAATATAATAACTGTATATAATATAATAATGTATCATTCATACAGTATACACAATATAATAACTGTATATAATATAATAATGTATCATTCACACAGTATACACAATATAATAACTGTATATAATATAATAATGTATAATTCACACAGTATACACAATATAATAACTGTATATAATATAATAATGTATCATTCACACAGTATACACAATATAATAACTGTATATAATATAATAATGTATCATTCATACAGTATACACAATATAATAACTGTATATAATATAATATATAATTCTTACAGTATACACAATATAATAACTGTATATAATATAATAATGTATCATTCACACAGTATACACAATATAATAACTGTATATAATATAATAATGTATCATTCATACAGTATACACAATATAATAACTGTATATAATATAATATATAATTCTTACAGTATACACAATATAATAACTGTATATAATATAATAATGTATCATTCACACAGTATACACAATATAATAACTGTATATAATATAATATATAATTCTTACAGTATACACAATATAATAACTGTATATAATATAATATATAATTCTTACAGTATACACAATATAATAACTGTATATAATATAATATATAATTCTTACAGTATACACAATATAATAACTGTATTCTGTTTATTTACATAAATAGATAACATGTTTATTAGTATATTTTAACTGACCTTCCAGCGAGGGAAACATTGACTCTAATTAGGGAAAAACACACAGTTAACCCCTTCACTACTGAGTGTTTTTAATAAACAAGATGTGTATTTAAAACATGGGATATAAAAGTAGGGCAATATTCCATTAATAATTACATAAATATTATAGGGATAAACTATGTGAGGAATTGATTGGTAATTATTAGCTTGCAATACTTCAAGGTGTATCCTAAAATATTAGCATACCTTTTAGATCTTTGACCTTTTCACCTTCAAATACCCCAACCCAGTGGGCTAATGACATTGGCCACACAAAACCAGCAGAGCATAATTTGACATAACTATGTTATAATCACTATTAACGTGAATGCAGGGGATGGTAGGATTTCTGCCCAGCACACAGATACTGAACACCAATGGATACATTGATTCCTCTGCCCACATCATAACTGGATTGGAGTGACACATAAGGGATGGTTTCAGATCCATGCCTTTAATCTAGATTCCATTTTTTTTTTGTAAAGCAATTTCTGTCAAAATCTAACTCTGATATACACATGGCTGGGAAAGAAGGAGTTAAAAATAAAATGCAGTACAAATGCGCGTAGATTAACGAAGATTATAAGTGAATATTACCGAGTTTTTTTCGTGTTCCCGAGAAATTCTTCAAGCCGAAGTAGGAGGGTGGTGCTACCATAACAGCACACAAGCCTTTATACGGAGCCAGTGTTTTCTATATACAGGCTCCTTGAAATACATGTACCCCATATTTTACCATTGAATGAGACTACGTTTTGGTAAGATTTATCTGTGTTTGAGCGCTCCACTTATAGGTGTAGGTCCTTGTCACTTACACCGCACCAATATCTACTAAATTTATTCAGTGGAATAGAGGATATTTCCACACTAGTGTATTGAGCTGCCTGTAAATCACTTTTTGACTCTTTTGAGCACTTTTGTTATACACACTCCTCTGTAAAAAGAGGCAACCTTTGATTGGTATTCATACAATGTTTGATTAGGTTGGACCTCAGCTGAGGGGAAAGGATGTGTGGCACTTCATGGTACCTTTACAAATACTGTGTCCTCTCGCTCGGTCACCAAATTGTATATTAGCAAACAAAGTAAAACAACAGCTTGTGCACTGACCCTTATAACAGCATGCAAACAATACGAATTCCTATATTGTGAATGATGGAAGCTTGCAAATCGCTATCAGTTTGCTCTTTGAGTTTTTTTAGAAGCACTGGGCCTGTCCTACGTTAATAGTCAGCATCTTTCTGATAGGAATTAAATTGGACGCTGTGATTCTATCCTTCTGTCTCGTTTTTCACTTCCTTGTACAGCCCTGTGTACACGGAGAGAGGCAGTGATTATGAAATACGAGCTGTAATTGTCACCAAACACAGCTCTTGGGAAAAAAAAGGGACACACACATCATATTGTCATCTAATGTCAGCATGCAAACACAGCTACATGAAAGGTATGAAAGAAAAGTGAGTACCAGTCACGGAAACACAGTCTGCACTCAGACTGCCCAACAACTCAAAGCAATGAATCCAATAAAGAGCTCTGCGAAGTATTCTCTGTATCATTAACCCTTTACATGAGGGGGGGGGGTATAATGATGGCCTGTGTATTATGGGGAAATTATAGAGGTATCAAAATAAACCAGGGTTCCTGTAGTCCTATGGGAGCACCAGGATGTACACATTGCACTCTGCCTGAGATTATTGGGAGTTTCACTCCTGGGCAGCATTAAGGAGTTATGGAGACAACATAATAAATTCAAACAAAGGCCAAGAGTCGTATGAATGTCTACAGAAAAGCCCAAGATGACATGATCTTCCTTTAATGTGCTTCATAGTATGATTACTGTATGACTGCAATTATGGATTGTAGGTCTGCCCATGATTGCTGGGAGTCACACTCCTGTGCTACTCCTCATAGTGAGACGCAGTAGAGGAGCTGGGACAGAGAATCACACTGTTTCTGTCTCCTCAGGTCTGCTCTCACAATATTGTTATGGGTGAAGGGCTAAATGAAAACAGTGTCAGCTGCAATTAGCAGCTATCTCCCAGAGAGCATCTCTCACTAATATCAACCACAACCTGCTCTGAGACTATGGACTCCCATTCTACATGTCATCCATCAAACTGTGCATTGCAGAGAATATTGTGAACCGGTCTGCAGGGTATGAAACAAAATGGGAAGATAATGGGATGGATGGATTTCAAGATAATTCCAAATCCTCTCAACCCACTCTAATCCTAACATCACTCTTACTTCCGAGCCATTTCAGCATTGTTAGTCATTATCTACGCGATAATTAAAACTAAAGAGGACAGAGCACATTAATGCCTTAAAGGGCACCATAGACACCGAGTGACACCTGAATAGGTCTGGGTGTAATGTCCCTGTCCCCCTTTGTCTGGCTATGGGAAATATTGCACTTTCAGAGAAACTTCAAAGTTTACACTGCAGGGTTAACACTGCCTCTAGCGGCTGTCTCACCGAGACACCTCCTGCAGTTTCACAGAGTTTAGCAGTTTCAGAGATTTTTGATATGTTTTGCGTCTCCTTCCCCCCCCCCTTCTTACGGGCATTTTGACTTTCATTCTATTTTTGTCCATTCACGATTATTGTTTCCTGGATGATTTTCTCTGGATTTCCTCCTAGTGCTGTCTTTACAATTAATTTACATTGCGTACCTTGTCAGAGCACACCAGGTAAATCCCTTCTGCATGACTGCGATTTAACACTAGTATTTATGATAGTTTATGTTTTGTGTTTCTTTGCCAAAGTAACAATGCAAATGCAATTCGTATAGAGGCTGGCCAAGATAGATGGGAGTTGTGGAAGAGATTTTAGCAATCTGGCCACAATGAATCCAATCCCCCTATAGATTGAGATATGCTGCTAGTTGTGCAAAGGTTAAAATTGCAATGACCTATTGAGCAATTGTCGTGTGACCTAAGTGACCACAGTAAATCATTGCTAAACCTTCCAAGGATTTGAACTACAGGTGAGCCATTCTGTAAATGAAATTGATATTATTACGAGGCTATTTGCACACACATATTCATCTCATTAGACATGGGTGTACTATTTACTGTACATTGAACGTGATTGGCAGTCTGCACCATAGCAGAATATAGGCCTTTTCTCTGAGGCGCACTACCAAAAATCCTGGCCTCCCCAATCCCTCCACCTGTATGCCGATGCTAAAGGGGATTGAAAGAGACGCAATTTGCAGGTGACAGGCAAATACGATGAGAAGAGGAGGTGTGTTGGTGTGACAGGTGCCTGGGAACTTGTAATGTTTTTTCATGGGACAATAACCAAGTGGTAATCTTCGTGTATAATCAGTCATTGGTGCGCAAACAAAGCTTTGGGAGAGAACCCCTTTACACCTGCAGACCTCGCCTCCCTCCTCTCCTGATGCAGGCTCATTTGCACACCCAGAAAAACTACATTGCTTTCAGTTTATTCCATTGCTTTCTCTGCGTCATACTAGTGGGTGATAAATGAAGAGATTTTTTGCGGCTTACAATAATCCTTACAATAATATACTGTGGACTCATCACATAATGAGCAGAATTTGATATTGGGTGATACAGGCAATCTGCCTCTGGGGCCTACTTTCTACGCTGAGACTTATCTACTTATGTGGTAATGTGCATAAAACACAGGAATTAACTTACTGTTAGCAATGTTGTTCACCATTCTGCCACAATGAGTCTTCATTAACTTCAACTTGTTTTTTTAATCAGCACAGAATTCATAGGGTGTTAGTACATGTGAGTTAGAGAGGAGGTTTCTCTCATCCCACGCTAGGAATGATCACATTCATTCTTCCATAACATCAGTCTTCTACTCATGTAATCAGCCTTATCCTCCATTATAGGGGACTCTTACATCTCTGGAATTTGACAACATCGAATAAAATATTAAAAGTCACCTATTACTCATGTTAACCTGTTATCATGAGATGCTACTTTTATTCTTTAAAATTCTCATTAAAGATTTAGCAATCACCGAGAGGCTAGTGCGCATGCGCAGCAAAACTCTTTCTCTGATACCATCTAATAGAAATAACAGACTTTTACTCTGCTATTTCACGGTAGAGCCACAACTGGCTGTTAGTATCTGTCTGTCTGTCTGTCTGTCTTATCTGTCTGTCTATCTCTACCTACCTGTCAATCTGTCTTTATGCCGGTCTGTCTGTCTTTCTACGTGGGTCTGTCTATAATGGTATAATGTGGTCCACAGACCAGGATGCACGTGGTACGGGCTTGATGGATCTTGCACGTAATCCTAGATCCTGGATTGGTGTGGGAACCTACGAAAGATGAGTGACAGGGTATGTCTTGCAACATTTCTCCACCAGAAGACGTCTTGAGCCCCTTATGAAGGATATCTTGTGTTCCCGAAGGAGTTGGGTAACTTGCCGTAACAATTGCCTCCATAAGATGGTGTGGGGTGAGAGTTCCCTGTAGAAGGTGATTTGACAGCCTTTAAAATCATTACACACGGTGACCAGCGCGCAGCGTACTGTAGATAAGTTATCAATCTGTGCTGATTATTTATCCTGGGAGGGTGTGAGGGCACTCCTGGCACTATAGCAATTACAGGGAGTCCTTTAACTCACCCTATTTAAATCTCTCTTTTAATCCCCTACATAAGGACAGTACTTCTGGGTGCACCTAGGCACACGTATGCCACCCCTGCCTATAGTAAGGGTTGAAAGGGGCAGAGGAGGATAATTAATAGGAAACGAAGAAACAAAGTAAAAACATTGATTAAAAAATATGTTAAAGATGGAGAGAATGCACTAGTACGTTAAGGAGTGTAATGGGGGCAAGGGCTAAAATTTTCATTATTTTCACTCCCCCTCCCCTCATTTGCCCCACCCCCTTGGAGCGACCATCAATGCTACAGCTCACCCACTCCTCACCACCTTCCTCCTCCTCTTTTACCAATTCTCCATTTTACCTCATTATACAAAATGTAATTTTTGGTACTACACTACTTGCTTACTTTTATTAATTTATTATCTTGCATATCTCAATAAAATTTCAATATGTAACAAAATAAATAAATAGAGAAGAAAAGTAAACCGGTTAAATATTAAAATATAATCTTTACTGATAAAAATGAAAACTCAATGAAGAACCGACTGACTGGCGAAACGTTTGTTGCAGTTTCACTAACAGTGCTACCTTTTGTCATTGTTTTACGATGGTGTTTTCCTTTTTGTTTATTGTTTTAATATTCTCATCTATTTTTCAGGAGTTGCTTTATCCTATAGACTGTAAGCTCGTTTGAGCAGGGTCCTCTTCAACCTATTGTTCCTGTAAGTTTTCTTGTAATTGTCCTATTTATTGTTACATCCCCCATCTCAAAATATTGTAAAGCGCTACGGAATCTGTTGGCGCTATATAAATGGCAATAATAATAATAATAATAATAATGTTTCATTAGCCATAGGGAATTTACAACTTTCATTGTGGATACTCTAGTGTCGTAGATTCAGTGTGTAGCACTAGACGCCCTTGAAGGCACAGTAGGGGCAGCGTCTGAGTTCATACAACTTATTAGCAGAGAGGTGACATTATCATAGGCAGGGCATTATTAAAAGGTCAGTAATTATAATATGTGTTTTCCTATGCAATTTTCATTCTGTGCAGACACTGGCTGTATATTACGATATCGCTCTTTGTCCTTCTTTTACTTACAGCATCAATTCCTTAGAAGTACATTTCACCCCTTGGCAAAATAGCTGAACATTATACATACCTGTGTCTAGTATTTCACATTTTTACAACTGACACTGGGAGGTATATTTTTCAATGAGTTTTAATTTATATGAGTAAAAGTTATGTTTTAACACTTAGATGGTTTACTTATCTCGTTTATTTTGGTCATTTTCTATAGGGTACCCCCTATTCAGTACCAGCTTGTTTTTATTCTCTAGATCTGTTCTATTTTATAAATACATTATAAGAAAAAAAAAAGAATATGTGTGATTTATTCAATAAACAATCAACAGACATAATCTTCAGATGGAAGTAGGCTAAATCTCTATAGTGCAGTGTTAATAGAAGACATATGCAAAGTACGCACCCACCAACAACGTAGGATGATTTCAAACTTGTTACATAATCGCTAAAAACTATTTCATTATAAATGTAGGTTTTTTCTTTTTTTAGCAATATTTCTTCTAGAAGTCTCAGGCTTACTGACACACAGAGGCATTTTTACATTAGCACTTAACATTTGTTATTGAATTAAATATTCAGGCATATGTTAAGAAATATTAGCAAATGTTTTTAACACAGAGATTTCATTTTTTCATTATTTTAATAAATATCCCTGAAGCAGGTCTTCTAACAATTTGATTTACTACAAAACAAAAGAACATATAACTTGTGTTATTAGTTATTAGACGTTAAAGTTGTGTCCTCTCAGGAATGTAACCACATGATTTTATACTTGAGACTATGCAAGGGATGGGAACATGAATCAAAATGGCCATGCATCTTACTCAGTTCACTTACATAGTTGCATAGTTACATAGCTGAAAAGAGACTTGCGTCCATCAAGTTCAGCCTTCCTCACATCTGTTTTTGCTGTTGATCCAAAAGAAGGCAAAAAACCCAGTTTGAAGTGCTTCCAATTTTGCCACAAACTAGGAAAAAATTCCTTCTTGACCCCAAAATAGCAGTCAGATATCTCCTTGGATCAAGCAGCTATTACCCCACTAATTAGAAATGATATCCCTGTATGTTATGTTTTTGTAAGTATTTATCCAATTGCAGTTTAAACATCTGTATGGACTCTGATAAAACCACCTCTTCAGGCAGAGAATTCCATATCCTTATTGCTCTTACTGTAAAGTCATCACTTGACAGGGATAATTGAATTTACAGTGGGAACTCTCCTATAATATATGAATAACAGTCATGACACATACTCATAAATGTATTTAGTTAACATGAAAGTAAAATCCCATCTGGATCGTACACAGTGAGGAGTGCACATTAACAGACTACTTAATTTCAAACTCTCTGACATTCTTTACATAGACTTGCTGCTAGACTAGTCTATAATGTGCACTATGTGGAACTGTTTTCTAAATCAGCCTAAACTCAGATTTCTTTAATTAATTTTGTGATTTGGTAGATGTAACGAAATCCCTTGTTAAACAGACTATGCGAACCAGCCTGTTCGGTTATTTAGACGTGTGTGGGGTGATTTAGTGCAAATAGCAATAAAACGAATAAACTGCCGAATCACCCGACCTCCTACTGAGGTCGTGTGGCGCCCATTAACCACCCAGACTTTGCGGTTAACCACAGAGTAATTGGGGAACAGCTTGGTGGTCCGCGTTCGTCTGCCGATTTTAAATCGTCGAACGCCCAGCGGAAAATGGCGGCGATGCCCTAGAACTCTTTTTCGGATACTTATTCTGCCGAACACCACTGATACTTACCAAGGTCCTCGTTCGTATGGTGGAAAACACACGAATACCGGAGACATTGCACCGTTCGGGACTTGGATTTATGCGAAAGAGACTGACCCCAGATAGCTACAGTGTGGAACTCTTTGTCGGATACAAACACGCGAACGGCCGGGGAAGTCCAAGCTTCATTCGATGTTATTGAGAACTGAGTTTGTGGGATCTGAGCGCTATTTGCCTAGAATATGCACTCAGATTCAAGCTATCTGGGGGTATGTGGGACTTAAAGTTTATGTTCAGTAAAATATAAGTTATAGATTTTTATGCTGTTTTGTGAATATGGGAAAAGCCATGTTTCTTTCTACCTGGAGATAATTAAGGCTCTCTTTACTACCTTAAGTTAATTATCTCCAGGGTGGAAAGGAAGGAGTGACTTATGTAAAAGGGGAATGCTTATGCTATAGCCACTGCGATTGGCTACTGTAATTCTTTTGTCCCTGTCTTCCATCTGGTCCCCTAGGGAAGTGTCCACCAGATGGGAGACCTGCATAAATACCGGGCAGGTAGCCCCCATTAAATCAGATCGTTTTACCCCTTCATGAAGTCTCGACTCATGTTTGGGGGACTGGAAGCTATAATCACTTTGTTCCAGCTGGATTTGGGAGAAGCTACAAGGATCAGCACTGCACGAATAGAAGGATCCTTTACAGTAGACAAGATACTATTGGACTGAGGGATTTCACATTATGTATTCATGCATTCTCTAGATTAAACAAATTGCCCTCAGATACACTATCCAGGGTCTAGATTGAAATAGAAGACAATACAGTCCAACAGGCAGTATTAATCAAATAGAGAAAATTCAGTTTAGCAATTAGCACAGTAAAACTGCATGACCGCGTGCTAATTCCACAACACATTGTGTTCCCATCATAACTTCCAAAACAATAAACTTTGAATGGTCTGAAACTAACCAGGGATTTGCAAATATAAGGTAAAACATTCCGGAACTCTGTAACTTCTGTCATACAAATATACGTTTGTTCTATCCAGAACAAAGTTTGTATAATCACTAAATTTTGTCATAAAGCAAGCACACCTCCTTTAAGCTCCATGCCACAGAAGGTAGGAACAAAGGTTGTATGACATGTATGTAGCCTCTGTTACTATGTATAAATCCCTCTGTCATTCTTTTCTATCTTAATGTCCCTAGTTTCTAGGGGCTCCACATTGTGGGTGTGTCTGAGTATATAACAGAGCTCCACAGCAATAATGCTCCTAGTAATGTGTCTGAGTGTATAACAGAGCTCCACAGCAATAATACTCCTAGTAATGTGTCTGAGTGTATAACAGAGCTCCACAGCAATAATACTCCCAGTAATGTGTCTGAGTGTATAACAGAGCTCCACAGCAATAATACTCCCAGTAATGTGTCTGAGTGTATAACAGAGCTCCACAGCAATAATACTCCCAGTAATGTGTCTGAGTGTATAACAGAGCTCCACAGCAATAATACTCCCAGTAATGTGTCTGAGTGTATAACAGAGCTCCACAGCAATAATACTCCCAGTAATGTGTCTGAGTGTATAACAGAGCTCCACAGCAATAATGCTCCCAGTAATGTGTCTGAGTGTATAACAGAGCTCCACAGCAATAATACTCCCAGTAATGTGTCTGAGTGTATAACAGAGCTCCACAGCAATAATACTCCCAGTAATGTGTCTGAGTGTATAACAGAGCTCCGCAGCAATAATACTCCCAGTAATGTGTCTGAGTGTATAACAGAGCTCCACAGCAATAATGCTCCCAGTAATGTGTCTGAGTGTATAACAGAGTTCCACAGCAATAATACTCCCAGTAATGTGTCTGAGTGTATAACAGAGCTCCACAGCAATAATACTCCCAGTAATGTGTCTGAGTGTATAACAGAGCTCCACAGCAATAATGCTCCTAGTAATGTGTCTGAGTGTATAACAGAGCTCCACAGCAATAATGCTCCTAGTAATGTGTCTTTAAACTAAAATAAATGTGTTATATAAGATACATTCTTCTTGTTCTAAATTACATTTTAGTTTTATAAATTGTCATTAGTGTAGCAGATGCATTCCCTTTCTGTTTGGTTGTCCGTACCCCCCTTGTATACTACTCTTTTATACCTCCCCGAACACCGACCACCCTTGGCTATTAACTGCAATTAAGTAACTAACTTGAGTGCTTTCCCTGAGTGGCCACCATTCGTATGACCGAACACACCTGTTCAAGTGAATGGCAGGCATTTTGTCTGCCGAACACAGGCAGCGGTACCTGGTAATCGAACACCTGGAACTATTTTCGCAGATATGAGCCGAAGTACCCGGGCAAAGATTGTACTGCTGCCCAATCCAAATCCCAACCAGCTAGAGCTACACCTAATATTTCTCAGAACAGCCTTATCCCTGACCACATCCCCATCCACACCCCTAAAACGAAAGTGTCCCTCTTTGGAAGGTATGTGTATCCCTGTTACCCCCAAAAGACACTATGTACCCTCTGTAATCTAAATGATGTGGATCTTCTAAACATTTCACCATGCCAGCCCCTCTTTTACCTAGACAAAACTGTAGGTATCATTTGTTACGCTTTTAGTAGAGTATGTAACTCTGTAACCTTTATGTTGTAGTATGTTCTCCAAGTAACTTTTATGACATATAATGTGTGTCTGCAATCTACATTGAATAGCATGCGCCCTCTCTAGATTGGCTGAAATGTTATCTGTTAGTTTGGCACCTTAAAATAAAGGATCACAAGACAATAATAACATTTTTCATGGTATTATGTCATCTTGAATGTCCACAATGAATGAGTCCACTCTATACTGTTCACAATAATGTTTATTAGATTTATTTTATAATATACAAAGCATATTTAATCGGCATAATCTTAATGTGGTACAGTATATCATTGTGTATCCTCTATGAACAATCTGTCCCCTGTGTAACCTCCTTGACAACAAGAAGACATAGTCCATAGGGGCAAAGGTTTAAAAATTATTTCTGGAAGTATTACTTTACCTTCCAGCTAAAGTGGTAGAGGTTAACACAGTAAAGGAGTTTAAGCATGCGTGGGATAGGCATAAGGCAATGCTAGCTATAAGATAAGGCCAAGGACTAATGAAAGTATTTCGAAAATTGGGCAGACTAGATGGGCCGAGTGGTTCTTTTCTGCCGTCACATTCTATGTTTGTCCCCTGTGTAATCGCCATGACAGTCTGTCCGCTGTGTGACCTCCCAGACACAACCTGTCCCCTGTGTAACCTCCATGATACAGTCTATCCGCTGTGTGATCTCCATGACACAGCCTGTCCCCTGTGTAACCTCCATGACAATCTGTCCGCTGTGTAACCTCCTTGACAGTCTGTCCCCTGTGTAACCTCCATGACATAGTCTGTCCGCTGTGTGACCTCCCAGACACAACCTGTCCCCTGTGTAGCCTCCATGACACAGTCTGCCCCCTATGTAACCTCCATGACACAGTCTGCCCCTATGTAACCTCCATGATACAGTCTGTCTGCTGTGTAACCTCCATGACACAGTCTGTCCGCTGTGTGACCTCCATGATACAACCTGTCTTCTGTGTGACCTCCATAACACAGTCTGTCCCCTGTGTAACCTCCATGACACAGCCTGCCCCCTGTGAAACCTACATGACACAGCCTGCCCCCTGTGAAACCTCCATCACACAGTCTGTCCGCTGTGTGACCTTCATGATACAGCCTGTCCCGTGTGACCTCCATGGCACAGTATGTCCCCTGTGTAACCTCAATGACACAGTCTGTCCCCTGTGTAACCTCCATGACACAGTCTGTCCCCTGTGAAACCTCCATCACACAGTCTGTCCGCTGTGTGACCTTCATGATACAGCCTGTCCCGTGTGACCTCCATGACACAGTATGTCCCCTGTGTAACCTCCATGACAAAGTCTGTCTGCTGTGTAACCTCCATGACACAGTCTGTCCGCTGTGTGACCTTCATGATACAGCCTGTCCCGTGTGACCTCCATGACACAGTATGTCCCCTGTGTAACCTCCATGACACAGTCTGTCCACTGTGTAACCTCCATGATACAACCTGTCTTCTGTGTGACCTCCATAACACAGTCTGTCCCCTGTGTAACCTCCATGACACAGCCTGCCCCCTGTGAAACCTACATGACACAGCCTGCCCCCTGTGAAACCTCCATCACACAGTATGTCCGCTGTGAAACCTCCATCAAACAGTCTGTCCGCTGTGTGACCTTCATGATACAGCCTGTCCCGTGTGACCTCCATGACACAGTATGTCCCCTGTGTAACCTCCATGACAAAGTCTGACTGCTGTGTAACCTCCATGACACAGTCTGTCCCCTGTGTAAACTCCATGACACAGCCTGTCCCCTGTGTGACCTCCATGATACAGTCTGTTCCCTGTGTAACCTCCATGACACAGTCTGCCCCGTTTGTAGCCTCCATGACACAGGCTGTCCGCTGTGTGTACTCCCAGATACAGCCTGTCCACTGTGTGGCTCCATGATACAGTCTGTCCCCTGTGTAATCTCCATGACACAGTCTGTCCCCCTCTGCCTGGGATGCCAGGTAAGTCCCCCCATTACGATCGCTGGCGGGGGATCGCCAAAGAGCAGGTAAGTGGCCAGGACGTCCTTAAGGGGTTAAATTAGAGCATTAAACACTGTCAGTATCAACAGTGTTAAACTGTTCTCCCAGAGGTCTGATAGCAGGCCATGCTTCGACACCCTAGATGTTTTATACTAAATCTCCCAGAATTATAGTTATAAAAGCATTATGGGAGATATAGTCTGTGGCAGAACCACTGCCTATTTCTGGAGTTCCTTATTGTGTGTGTTTCCCTGTAATTTCTGTATACTGTGCCCCCCCTCCCCCCAGTTCGGGAGAGCTCCCACAAAATAAACTCATTTGTCTCCTGACCGGGGAACACCCCCATATCCCATTTAGAACACGAGTTAAAACGTTCAATTAGAACATTCTCACCTCGCTCATCAGTGCGAAACTGCAAGGGAAACGCCAGCCAGGGGGAGCATTCGTTGATTGCTTCCCGATTAGTTTGTCTCCTGAACGAGGACATCTTCGTTGCCCCATTAGAACGTTTCCACTTCCCACCAAGAAATCAGAACGTTCACACTTGCAACATAAGTGTGAAACTGCAACGTTCGCACTGGCAACATAGTGAAACCGCAAGGGAAGTAATTAATGAGTGCTCCCCTGGGTGGCCGCCCTTTCGTATAGACGAATGCCAACCAGGGGGAACATTCATACCACGATAGGAGACGCTTCCTTTGCAGGTTTCAGCACCACAGAGTGGTTGGGGAAAGTGCCCTGGTGGAGACGCCTGAGGTTGGTGGGGACACTTTTGGGGCACTGGCTACTTTAGCGGGCTTTTCTGTTCCTGAGAGACAAAGGAACAATTTCTTTTTACTGTGCCTTTGCTCCCAGACACAGAGGATCCTGGGTAGAAGACCCCCTGTCTGATGGGGTGGGAAGCCCCTTGTATGTGTGGCGGGCTTTGTGTACCTGGGAGACAAAGGGTAGTATTTGGTGATTGATACTTCGGCAGTATTTGGTGAATGATACTTCGGTAGTATTTGGTGATTGATACTTCAGCAGTATTTGGTGAATGATACTTCGGTAGTATTTGGTGATTGATACTTCAGCAGTATTTGGTGAAATGATACTTCGGTAGTATTTGGTGAATGATACTTCGGCAGTATTTGGTGAAATGATACTTTGGCAGTATTTGGTGAATGATACTTCGGTAGTATTTGGTGAATGATACTTCGGCAGTATTTGGTGAATGATACTTCGGTAGTATTTGGTGAATGATACTTCGGTAGTATTTGGTGAATGATACTTCGGTAGTATTTGGTGATTGATACTTCGGTAGTATTTGGTGATTGATACTTCGGCAGTATTTGGTGAATGATACTTCGGTAGTATTTGGTGAATGATACTTCGGTAGTATTTGGTGATTGATACTTCGGCAGTATTTGGTGAATGATACTTCGGTAGTATTTGGTGAATGATACCTCGGTAGTATTTGGTGATTGATACCTTGGTAGTATTTGGTGAATGATACTTCGGTAGTATTTGGTGAATGATACTTCGGTAGTATTTGGTGATTGATACTTTGGTAGTATTTGGTGAATGATACCTCGGTAGTATTTGGTGATTGATACCTTGGTAGTATTTGGTGATTGATACTTTGGTAGTATTTGGTGATTGATACCTTGGTAGTATTTGGTGAATGATACTTCGGTAGTATTTGGTGAATGATACTTCGGTAGTATTTGGTGAAATGATACTTCGGTAGTATTTGGTGAATGATATTTGTAAAATGAAAAAAAGAGCACGCACCCTCCACACATAAAACCCTTCAGCACACTGTATCCCTTTAATGCAGACATTACTCTTCCATATAAGCAACATCCCTTTTGTACAGATTTGAATGTCATTCATTGGCTGAACATATCAGCTGACTGACAGTGAAATACTGAACATGGTTAAACTGATATTGCTAATGTGAATATGTAAATTCTGCATAAGGAATCCAGTGCTCATGTGGCTGGGCCACCCCTCAGTTTGTTTCAAGTCACTTGATAACAGTTTGACACAGAACTTGGGGAACAGTGAGCTGCAGTGGTTATGGTGTTTATAGTTCTCCCTGAAGAAACCTTATTAATGATTCTGCTGCCGTGGTTCAAGAAGGCTATATTATTGCTCTTAGTGCAAAATTGGCTCAAAAGTTCTTGTATTCTTTTTATTTCTTGTTTTAATATATTAATGTATTTGTCTCTATTGTTTAGATATATCAAGCATTGGCATGCGCAGCACGAACACAAACCCTAAAGCACAAACACACGCCGCGTGTATATATATATATATATATACACATACACACACATATATATACTGCTGTTTGTGTGTGTGTGTGTGCTGTTAGTGTGATGTGTGTGTGAGGGTGTTGGTAGTGTGCTATGTGGGTGAGGGTGCTGGTAGTGTGATGTGTGTGAGGGTGCTGTTTGTGTGCTGTGTGTGAGGGTGCTGGTAGTGTGTGTGTGAGGGTGTTTGTGTATGTGTGTTAGGGTCCTGTTAGTGTGCTGTGTGTGTGTGAGGGTGCTGTTTGTGTGATGTGTGTGTGTGAGGGTGCTGTTTGTGTTGTGTATTTGTGAGGGTGCTGTTAGTGTGCTGTGTGTGAGTGTGCTGTTTGTGTGGTGTGAGGGTGCTGTGTGTAAGGGTGCTGTGTGTGTGTGTGCTGTTAGTGTTATGTGTGTGTGAGGGTGTTGGTAGTGTGCTATGTGGGTGAGGGTGCTGGTAGTGTGCTGTGTGTGAGGGTGCGGTTTGTGTGTGAGGGTGCTGCTTGTGTGCTTTGTGTGAGGTTGCTGGTAGTGTGCTGTGTGTGAGGGTGTTTGTGTATGTGTGTTAGGGTCCTGTTAGTGTGCTGTGTGTGTGAGGGTGCTGTTTGTGTTGTGTATTTGTGAGGGTGCTGTTAGTGTGCTGTGTGTGAGTGTGCTGTTTGTGTGGTGTGAGGGTGCTGTGTTTGTGAGGGTGCTGTTAGTGTGCTGTGTGTGAGGGTGTTGTGTGTTTGTAAGGGTGCTGTGTGTGTTTGTGAGGGTGCTGTTAGTGTGCTGTGTGTGTGAGGATGCTCTGTGTGTGAGGGTGCTGTATGTGTGCTGTGTGTGTGTGGGTGCTGTTTGTGTGCTATGTGTGTGAGGGTGCTGTTTGTGTGCTGTGTGTGTGAGGGTGCTGTGTGTGTGCACTGTTTGTGTTTGGGTGCTGTATGTGTGTAGGTGCTGTATGTGTGTGTTGTATGTTTGGAGGGATTGTGAAGGTGGTGGCAGATTAGTAAATAACCCCCCTCCCTTCTTACCCTAGGTAGGGAGGGGGGATCCTTGCTGTCCAAGGGAGAGTGAACTCTAGCCTGCGGGGCTAGAGTTCACTCTCGCGAGATCTGAGCATTGACGCGGCAACGCTCAGATCTCACAAGAGGAACCTGGCAGAGCTTCTGTCTAGAGATCGCCGGGTCCTCATGCTGCTGTGGGCTGGTGAGGTAGATCTTTGATCTCCCCGCCTGCCCATGGAGGCTTAGAGGAGAGCCGGCACTCAGATAGCGCCAGCTCTGCATGAGCCGACAGGGGAGATCCGGGTCAAGTCCTGGCGAATAAAATGTGGGAACTCTCCCAAGATTCCCACCCCCCCAAAAAATAATATACACTTGTGTGTATATATATATATATACACGTACACACACATACTCAGACACACACTTACAGACACACACACATATATTCACAGACACACATACACACACACACTTTCAGACACATACACTCACAGACACACACACATACATTCACAGACACACATACACACACACACATACATTCACAGACACACACTCACACACACACTTACAGACACACACACATACATTCACAGACACACACATATACACTCACAGACACACACACACATACACACACACACACTCACAGACACACTTACAGGCACACACATACATTCACAGACACACACACATACACTCACAGACACACACACATACACACACACTCACAGACACACACACATACACACACTCACACATTCACAGACACATACACTCACAGACACACACGCACACTCAAAGACACTCACACACATGCACACACAGACACACATTCACACATTATTATTTTTTAATTAAAAATTGTCCACCCAGCCTCCCTACCTGGAGTGCTGGTGTGGACTTGTCCCTGGGTCCAGTGGGTCGGGTGCCTATCTCCATACAACAAGCGGCAAGGGAGCTGTGTGCGCTCTGCTCCCTCTCGCCGCGCGGGCTGTCTGCTGTAGCAGGAAGACGGAATATGACGTCATATTCCGGCTCCCGGCATCCGCAAACGGCGAGCGTCGAGAGGAAGCAGAGCGCACACAGCTCCCTCGATGCTTGTTGTATGGAGATAGGCACCCGACGAGGGGTGGAGGGGCTGTCCATCACCCCTTTTGTTTCACCCCCCATGACAAGGGGAACACGGGGGGAGGAGGCATTTGGGGGCGGCGGAGTGCCTGTAGGAACAGCGGGAACCCCGTGCGCACGCCTATGATATCAAGCATGATTTGACAACACTAAAGATGCACTCAAAGTCTTGTAGTCTTTTGTTATCACCAATGTCATTGTTTGACAAAGATCTCCGATATACATTCTGCCTGGATGTTCATGTTAAATAATATTATTAGACAAGAAAGGGTAAAGAATGTGACATTTATAGTAACATCACTTTGTACACATGATTACATGTAATTAACATCTCTTGTATGAAAGATAATTATGGAAATGTTATCAAAGTGAAAGCACTTTTTTCATCCTGTAATATTAAAGAATAATTAGTTACTAAGTAATGTAATGTACATAGACGTAATTGGTAAAAATAGACCAATAAACCATTAACGAGGCTTTTTTAAAGTTTTAGCTGTTGATAATGGGTATCATATCCGTTTAATAGACAACCGGGGCGGATCCTGTGCTTGGCACCCCCCTCCCCCCCCAAAAAAAAACCTGTAAAAGTTTTTAAAGGTTCTCTTAAAGGTTTTTTACAATTTGTAAAGACTCCAGTCCCAATACAAAACCCCCGCCCCCTTCTACAAAATCCCTGCAGCCCCACACACATATTTACAGGCAGACAGTCACACACTCAGTTACAGACAGTCACACACTCAGTTACAGGCAGACAGTCACATACAGTCACAGGCAGACAGTCACACATACACATTTCCTCCGTGCGGCCAGTTTATCAGCTGTTTGCTTGTGTGAGCTGTACTGGCCGCACGGCACCCTAACTACCATGGGACACTGTGCGGCCACAGCTCACACAGCCCCCTCCAGCCAGGGCCGGTGCAAGGATTTTTGCCGCCCTAGGCAAAAGTAAAGTTTGCCGCCCCCCCACATGTGACATCACAATGCCCCACCCATATGATTTGCCATGTTAACTAACGCCAGTGCTGCAGTGCCGCCGTGTTTACATTAAAAGGCCTGCAAGGACAGGCTATAGACACCAGAACCACTACATTAAGCTGAAGTGGTTCTGGGGACTATAGTGTTTCTTTAATGTGAGGTAAATTAGAGCTTAGTGCCACGAATAATATACTAGATTGCCTACTTACAACCAGATGAGGATGATGATGGGCTCTAGCTGCAGTCTGGCTCCACTGTTCTGGTGCAGAACAGGCTCTCTGGAAGCGGTTTGTAACTGTGGTCACAAAAATCAATGTTCTGGGAGAACGGGAAGCAGCTCCATTTTTTGGGGGTCCTTTACACAGCTCAAGGTCTGGGTCCCAGGGTCCACCTTCATGTTCCACCAATGAGTTTGTTCACAGGGGTGGAGTGTGTAGGGGATGTCCTGATATGTGTGTAAGGAATGCATTGTGTGAATCTGTGTTTGTATGTGTAAGGGCTGCAAGGTGTGTTTCTGTGTATGTACTGGATGCATTGAGTGTGTGTAAGGGGTGCATTGAGTGTGTGTAATGAATGCATTGTGTGTTTCTGTGTGTGTAAGGGATGCATTGTGTGTAACGGTTGCATTACTTGTGTATGTGTGTCTGTGTGTGTAATGCATTGTGTGTTTTTCTGTGTGCAAGGGGTGCATTGTGTGTATGTGATGAATGTCAATCTCTCCTCCCGCTCCAATTTCCTTCTCCTCCTCCCAATTTCTCTTTCTCACCCCCCCCAATTTCTCTTTCCCCCTCCTAATATCTCTTCCCCCCTCCTAATTTCTCTACCCCCCCTCCTAATTTCAATTTCTCTCCCCCCTAATTTCTATTTCTCTCCCCCCCAATTTCTCTTTCCCCCCTCCTAATATCTCTCCCTCCCTCCTAATATCTCTCCCTCCCTCCTAATTTCTCTTCCCCCTCCTAATTTCTCTCTCACCCCCTCTCTCCTTTCTCACCCCCTCCTTTCTCTTTCTCTCCCCCCCTCCTTTCTCTTTCTCACCCC
>OW240923.1:120573754-120669448 GCA_933207985.1 Pelobates cultripes | reverse complement strand
ATTGCTTGACTGTTTTAACCTAAATTTTGCTCTTTGGTTTCCCGTGTTCAACAATGAACTATTTCTAGAATAAACCCCTAAACGTTTACCTATATAATAAATATAGGTTCATCGAATATAAGCCCCGGATTTATTATTTTTGGATAACCTTTTCATATTTTTTTTCATAAATGCTTTAAATTAGTTAATATTTTTAAACATATTCTAATATTTTTTATATTATTATATTTTTTATTTTTGAAATGTATCTGTTTGATATTTTAATGTTTTGAAAAAATAATTTTTCAAGTTTATCCAAAAATATGAAATCATTTGAAAAGCTTATGAATATAATATAAAATATTACATGGAGGCTGTGACAGATTCCCTGTCCCTGATTCACTGCTTTATTAAACTGATCCGGTATACGATCAACCGAACCATCTACCGAATGGATTAACCACCCAGTGCAGTCGTGTGCCGCTCATTAACCTGGCTGACCTCTTTTCACACTTGCGAAAACCCCAAAAGTAATAACATCCTAAGTGGTCGGTTGGGTGGCCGTCATTCATATGGTTGAACATGAGGCGGCGGCCATCTTAACTATGCGAATGGCTACAGCCTTGTTTGGTTATCGAGTGCGTGGAACTAAAATCGGCCACTCAACGGTGTGGACACCGCTGGGACTTCCAGCTGTAAGTATGTTCTGTCTAGTTCGAGTGTCTGGAATGGCGTTCGGTGGAACCAAACCCCCAAATGAGGGGCACACGACCAGCTCAGCTTGCTACTTTTGGTATTTCATTGTGTATGGAACTCCTGAAAGAAACAGACCGCACAGCCTGAATCTATGGAACTATTTTGGGCAGGAGCCCCGTGTGGTCGGTCAGAAATAAGACTTCCATAGAAATTTTGGATATATTGGTCAACCAGATCAGGGCTATCCGGGGATATAACTTTTGTGGGGTTGATGTGAGGTTTTGGGGTACTTTCGGGTTGCCTGTAAAGTTTTATTTTTTTGCCTGGGGATAATTGAGTTAGTACAGTACCTGACTCAATTATCTCCCAGGGGAAGGGGAGGGATTACATGATTATGTATGGGAGTGTCATGTACTTAAACAGAGAGACTCTTCATAAAGCATTTCAGCAAGCTAAAGTGCTTTAGGGGTTTGGAGTGACCCTTGAAGTGTGTATGTCTACTGGACATTGATCTTGTCAACCACACATATTTTGATTTCCAGATTCACTTTAACCAAATACTATTATGCTGGAAGATCCACGCCCCTCCATTAAAGGTAATAAGGCCAAACGAGTCAGGGTTAAAACAGAGAGTGAGGTTTGTTGCAGGGTATGGTTACAGATAATGTAGGATATCACCAGAGAAGATAAGAATATATATCTCTCACTGGATGTACCAGAACATTGGTATTAGTGTTAGAACACAATGTAAATAAAAAAAAAAACAGCTTAACTCCTTTTCAATAACTCATTTACATCTAATGCAATTAAGATAAAGTACTATTAAGCAGTCACTCAACATGTTCCACTTAACACAATAAACCTATCATTAACAAAGGGCCTTTGTTCTATCCTTTCATCTTTTACTGATGAGTTTATGCAATTTGTGTGCACAACAGTCAAACATTGAAGAAAAAACCCCATCAAATTAAATATAGAAACTGTAATATTAACCAGTGGAGTCTGTGTTTAAATAAGCCCTCCAGGTCTCTACATTTAGAACACGTTGTGCCACATGCTCCATATTCATTTGGCTCCCTTTAACCTTTTGGACTTCCGGAGGAAGCTGGGGTAATAGTGAAATGTACACTTTCTCTCAATTGTGGCAGATTGTATTGAAATGAATTATCGCTATCAGAAACATGACTTCAGAACAGGAGAGGGTTGGCTACATTTAGTCTGGGGTTCATCTGCGACTAAATAATCAGTTTGAAAACAAATCAGCAAACTGCATTCCCTTAGTGAATTGTGTATTAATGGTTTTACACTGGTACAGAATACAATAATAAAAGAAAAGTCACATTATATAGTTTATACTGTGCTGCGGTTCAGCGGCCGATAGTCCTCTATCTAATAGTTGCCTGGGTGGGAAATTGCACCTCTGCCCACCCCACCACCACCACCATCACAATCTCAGTTCACAAGAGACGGCTATCATGTCCTACAAATGTTGGAACATTATACAGCCCTGAACTCCTATAACTTTACTTTAAGCCCAGACAACCAGGGTAAATGCATCCAGCTGGCTCCTGGTCCCATCGATTCCTTTCTCCTCTCCACCCCACAAAAACAATGAAATCCTCTTGTTTTTTCTCTATTTTGTTACATGACTGAGGAAGAGACCTGATAGATCCTGGATGCTTTAACTTTAAATCTACTTAAATAGCCAATAAAGGTGTCATCTGCTTGTTTCCTACAGCAATTTCTATTAATCCTATTAAGCAAGTTTCTCCACATAACACAATCAATATGTAACATTAACGAGAGACTATTGTTCTGCTGAGTTATAGCTCCCGGATGGATTGCGCAGTTCCATATACAGTAATAAATACCATACAACATATATTGAATTGTAATCTTAACCCTTGGGTATCTCTGCAAGTTATACGGCATACATGTATGTTCTGTGTGTATGTGTACATATATGTTCTCTGTGTATGTGTGCTTTTATGTTCTGTGTGTGTTGTGTATCTCATATGTTGCTCTATTAGATAGGCACATCACGTACATCCATGCACTCATACAAAACACTTCTTTCACAAACATCACACAAACATGATGCAGTCCTGCACATACGACTTACATTAAAAAGAGCTTTAGCACCAAAATAATTTGAGGTATAATACCATATGCAGTGGTGTATCCTGGTTTTGTGCTGCCCTAGGCAGGACAAAACTCAGGAGCCCCCCCCCCACACCCCCGCGCGCCAGCCCCACCCAACCCTTCCCCCCCGCCTTCTAAATACACACACACATTCACTGACAGATACGCATACACACGCTAACAGACACACACACACACTAACAGACACACACACTCACTCACTAACAGACACACACACACACACCCACTCACTCACTAACAGACACACACACTCACTCTAACAGACACACACACACACTCTAACAGACACACACACTAACAGACATACAGACACACACACACTGACACACACACACACTAACAGACACACACACACTGACACACACACACTAACACACACACACAGTCAGACACACACACACTAACAGACACAAACTGTCAGACACACACACACACTAACAGACACACCGTCAGACACACACACATTAACAGACACACACACACAGTCAGACAAACACATACACACAGTCAGACAGACACACACACACACTGACAGACACACACAGTCAGACACAAATACCCACTAACAGACACACACAGTCAGACACACACTAACAGACACACACTAGCAGACACACACACACACTCACATTTTTTTTTAATTTACCCCCCCCCTTACCTTTGGGAATGCTGGGGGGGGTCATCTCCCTGGTGGTCCAGTGGCTTCTGGGCGGGCAGCTGACGAGGGAGCACTTCCTCTGAGCGGTCTGCTCAGCTCCCTCGCGCGCCGCAGAGTGAGGCTGGGAGCCAGAATATGACGTCATACACCGGCTCCCAGCCTCACTGTGCGGCGCGCGAGGGAGCTGAGCAGACCGCTCAGGGGAAGAGCTCCCTCGCCAGCCAGCCGCCCAGCGACGCCCGCCCAGGAGCCCGCACGCCTGGCCGGTCAGTTAGCCGCGAGGCTAACAAGGCATTTGCCCTGGACATTTGGGGGGTGGCGTTTTTTGCCGCCCCCTGAAAAATGCCGCCCAAGGCAAATGCCTTGTTTGCCTCGCGGCTAAAACGCCCCTGCCCATATGTAGTAAGTAGTTTGCAAACTGAAAGTTAGCCCTTAAACAACTGGAAATTTCTTAAAACCACTTACACTCCACTGCCAAAATACAAAATAGAGACATATGAATCTGTGTTTAGTACAAATACACTCAATGAAAACATGCTTCCGTTTAACTATTCATTTTTCATTTGGATTATATTGAAAACAGGTTGCAAAAGCTACAAAGCTACATCCATGCACTCATACAAAACACTTCTTTCACAAACATCACACAAACATGATGCAGTCCTGCACATACGACGTACATTAAAAAGAGCTTTAGCACCAAAATAATTTGTGGTATAATACCATATGCAGTGATGTATCCTGGTTTTGTGCTGCCCTAGGCAGGACAAAACTCAGGAGCCCCCCCCCGCGCCAGCCCCACCCAACCCTTCCCCCCTTCTAAATACACACACACACATTCACTGACAGATACGCATACACGCGCTAACAGACACACACACACACACTAACAGACACACACACTCACTCACTAACAGACACACACACACACACCCACTCACTAACAGACACACACACTCACTCTAACAGACACACACACACACACTCTAACAGACACACACACTAACAGACATACAGACACACACACACTGACACACACACACACTAACAGACACACACACTAACAGACACACACACACTGACACACACACACTAAGACACACACACACAGTCAGACACACACACACACACTAACAGACACAAACTGTCAGACACACACACACACACTGAAGCCCTGACACGTAGACAAGGAGACTACCTCAACTAAACAGGGCACTCCAAAGAGGGGTGGGGATGAGAGACGCGGACCATAGGACCCAGGCTGTCAAGTGACATTCTCACAGACAGGCACAAATAACAGAGACATACACGCACACGCACCACCCACAGGGGACCTGTGGGTCTGACGAAATCGCGGGCCTGCGAGCCCAATTGAACATGCAACTGTATAAAACATCATTTAAGGAGCGTAAATGATGAAGAGCAAGACATAGAATTGGACAAGTTAACATGTTTGTCATTTTTTACAGTTTTATATTCATGGTTAAATTAGTGGAAACCTTTGAGTCTCAATGTGTCGCCATTCTCTCTGTATGCACACTACACGCCAATAGCGGAGACCTGCGAGTCTCACTGTTTTGCCTTTTTCTTTGTGTGCACAATACATGCAAATAAAAATATATTAAAAAAAAAAAAAAAGAGGACACACTCTTCACACCTAAAGCTCTCTAGCAGACTAATCTGTTTTAGGAGTCTGGAATGTTACTTCAAGAGTAAATACATAATGAAGCATTTGTCAGCATAGTTCTACTTTCCAAGCTGCTGCATACTTCACTATTAGCTCTCCTTTTTTGTTTCCATTATATACTTTTTAATGATATCCCGGGAGCTATCCGCATTAAAACAACTTTAGCTTAGCTTAGTTTAGCTTCTGTGATTAAAGTTCAATTTACACAGTAGAAGATAAACATTTCTAAAGCAAATTTACATCTGATTGAAAATGAAACAATTGTTTTCCATGCAAGCTCTGTGAGTCACATCCAAGGGTGGTGCGGCTAGGGCTGCATAAACTGAAACAAAAGTGATTGAACTCCTAAATGGCAGAGAATTGGCTAGCGAGACTGCAGCGGCATGATATATACGCAAAAAAGACTTCATTAAGCTAAAGTTGTTTTGATGTCTATAGTGTGACTTTAAATAAATCCATTAAAAAAATAAAAGTCAACTAAAGTTAAACATGGTTACCACAAATCCTCAGCCATTATTACTTAATTCTCCTGGCTAATGGAATGCTTTTTACTCTCTTGATGATAGACATACTTCTCAACATTAAAAAATAAATGGAAGGTTGATTTCTAGCACGTATACTTGAGAAGGATGGGCAGTTAAAACACCCAAACCAGAGTCTCTCAGTTCCGATCCAATAGACTGTACTGTGATCCAGTAAGAAGAGAGATAGCACCTTGGTATTTCTTGAGGTAGGTACATGTTCTCAGAAGTAGTAGAATGTGTGTAGACAAAAGAGTGCAGCAAAATATAGTGTAATACATATCGAATAATATATGATATAAAATAAAGAATTGCACTTACAGCTATCCCTCTTCTTATCTTCTATACGTCTCAACATTGATGGGCAAGATAAATACCTACATTCTCTGAATGAAGGCTATCAGGGCACATTGTTCTATTCTCTATAGGTAACCTTTAGCACTCCAGATATTGGGAACTACATCTCCCCTGATGCTTTGCCAGCATAATGGCTGTGAGAGCATTTTGGGAGATGTTGTCCACAATATCTGGATTGTTGCCTACCCCAATCATTGGTGCAAAGTGTCAGTTCTAGTTTCACTCCTGGATCAGACAAGTTTCCCAACAAAACATCTTTGAGATCTGAAGGGAGTAAGGTTTTTCCTGTTACAAAGATTTAGAACAAGTGCAGAGTCAATAGTAACAGGGTTTCCTTTAATATAAAAATATCTATATAATCTATGACAGACAGTGTTATAACTGCAATCCCAGAGGGCACAGAAAGTCAACGTATGGTTTAGCTAAGGGGTTAAGTGTGCCCCCCCCCCCCACCCATCCCCTCTTCCCCCACAATGTGCAGGAATATTATATCTGGACCTCTGCAGAAGATCTGATCTCTGGCTTCCCATGGCAATATTCAGTCTAGTTATTTTAATATATTTGGTGTCATCTGCTACATTGAACATACTAGCTTCCATTTTCCTTTGGTTGATTAACACCCCTAAAGGCAAATTCCCGAGAAGAAATGTATGTTGTATGGGGAATAAAATAACACATTCATAGAACATGCCAATACAATTAAGAAATATGTCTTTATACCTGCATTCATTATATATACTTTTAATGTTTTAATGCTTCTTGTGTCGCTGTAGAGCAGATCCCATAAATAGAATATGTACACGTAATAGCCTGTGGCACAGGGGGTTTCTATTCGTTAACTCCTATCTTACTAAGTGTGTGCGTTCCTGGACCTTACCTTGATTTTACGCTGGATAGGCTGAGGCTCCATTCTGCCCCAGCATGGAGATGCTGAATGTTCCCTATAGAGATGCATTTGGTCAATGCGTGTCTATGAGGAAATGCTGATTTGTGCAGAGTGGAGATTGTGGCGCATGCACACTGGCCCTCTCAATGCTTCTCTATGGGGAAGTATAGCACTGATTAAGACCATTGGTAATTATGACCTCAGGGGAGGGGCAGAGTGGAGGCTGCTGCGAGACTGGTGTGATGAGGGATATAAGGTGAGTAAAAATGCATTATTGAACTTTATGCGGGGGGGGGAGCAATAATCTAAAGACTTAGGAAAACACTAACATTAGAAATACATGTCTGAATGTTTTAATTTCTTTAGTTAGAGTGTTCCTTTAAATTATAGGCCCCTTTCCTTCCTCTGACACTTTACAACAAGCTTTGTAGGCCAAACGTCGTGGCTGCCTTCTAGACACTAGTCTATGGAGAGTAGGGAGTGTGTACTCTGAATATACTACAGCACTACAGGGGTCCTTTGCCTTCCAAACTGAAATGCCCCGTGTAGTGGGGATGGTTAGTGTCCTCGTATTTACTCTGTGGGCACAGCTTGAAATACAAGTTTAATTCCTCTTGGAGTGAATACATTTCCCAGATAGGCTGGTATGACCCAAATGTTGAAAGTCAGCACTACAAGTTTCTATGTATAGAAAACAGACCAGCTCATATAAAATGTTAGTTCTGTTGGTTTTATAATTCATTCTGACTAATGATTGGCTTATCCTATAGTTTGAAAAGCTATGTTTGTCTTCAGTTTGATGGCATTAAAATTACCAAGACCCATCCAGGCACAAACATGACCATTTTCATTAACCCCTTAAGGACGGAGCCAAATGTACACGTTGTGAACGAAACAAAATGTAAACAAAACCTGGCATTTACGCTACATGTCTGTCCAACCGTAATTCACCTCTTTCATAGTAAATACACCCACCCTTATTATATATCATTTTATTCAGGGGAAACAGGGCTTTCATTTAATATCAAATATTTAGCTATGAAACTATTTAATATGAAAAAAATTGGCGAAAATACGATTTTTTTAGTTCTACGTGACATTTTAACTGTCAATGTCATAATACTGTTTGCTTTTACTGCAACAAAATATACATATTTCTATTCAGCAAAGTCTCACGTGTAAGACAGTACCCCCTATGTACAGGTTTTATGGTGTTTTTTGGAAGTTACAGGGTCAAATATAGCATGTTACATTTGAAATTGAAATTCACCAGATTGGTTACGTTGCCTTTGAGACTGTATAGTAGCCCGGGAATGAAATTTACACCCATAATGGCATACCATTTGCAATAGTAGACAACCCAAGGTATTGCAAATGGGGTATGTCCAGTCTTTTTTAGTAGCCATTTGGTCACAAACACTGGCCAAAGTTAGCGTTAGTATTTGTTTGTGTGTGAAAATGCAAAAAATGCCAATTTTGGCCAGTGTTTGTGACTAAGTGGCTACTAAAAAAGACTGGACATACCCCGTTTGCAATACCTTGGGTTGTCTACTATTGCAAATGGTATGCCATCATAGGGGTAATTTTCATTCTTGGGCTACCATAGGGTCTCAAAGGCAATGTACCCAATCTGGCGAATTTTAATGTGAAAAAATGAAACACAAGCCTTATATTTGACGCTGTAACTTTTGAAAACACCATAAAACCTGTACATGAGGGGTACTGTTGTACTCGGGAGACTTTGCTGAACACAAATATTTGTGTTTCAAAACAGTAAAAAGTATCACAGCAATAATATCGTCCATGTAAGTGCTGTTTGTGCGTGAAAAATGCAAAAAAAGTCACCTTTACTGCCGATCTCATCGTTGTAATACATTTTACTGTTTTAAAACACTAATGTAGAATATTGCATATTCTATGTTTCTATTGATTATATATATGGATGTGTGGATTGACATAAGTAACAGATGGTATCAATAAGTCACAAGGCTTTCTTTGTCCGAGAGCTCTGGAATGTGTATTCGGGGGTCTTTTCCTTATATGGCTAGAGGTAAACGCTGACGTTAGTATTAGCACTTCTATATAGTAACAGAGGGACACGAGGTCTCTCAGTCCTGTCTTGGCTTAGCTCTGTACAACAATGTAACTCTCCCATCAGAAGTACAGCAATTACCATCTGCTGTTGAATGTCTACTATCCTGTAACATCCTTTATTATGTTTTATTATGTATCCGTAACAAAGAATAAACCTGAAGAAACCGTAAGTCAGATTGCGTATTACTACTTTTCAATAATATAGACATATATTATTGTGGCGAGCATTTGGCCCAAGAATATATATATATACAAAAGACGTATATATATTAATCAACTGAAGACAAGAAGAAATTAAGTAGAAAATACATTATCACCAGTCTCATCTAGATTTTACAACTAATATTTGTGTTCAGCGAAGTCCCCCAAGTAGAACAGTACCCCCTATGTACAGGTTTTATGGTGTCTTGGAAAGTTATAGGGTTAAATATAGTGCTAGCAAATTAAATTCCCTATACTTTCGGTATGGGTTGTCAGGCAGGTCCCGCTAATTGTAATTGATACCTAATTATGTAAAAATATTACATAAATATATATGTAGAATTGATATATGTATATATACGTATGTGAATATATATGTATATATATATATATATATATATATATATAATTTTTTTTAAATATTTTTATTGATATATACGTATATATTTATGTATATAGATATATATATATTATTTCATTCTACGTGTATTTTGATATAAATATATATATATTAATATCACAATACAGTTAGAACGAAATAACACACATCTATATATTTATTAATTATTTAATAATTTTATTTTTTAACGTATTTACATATTTAATTTTTTTATATTATATAAATATATATATAACAATAATTATATATATATTTAATCAGTATCAGTCTACGTGTAATTTGATATTAATATATATATATATATAATTATATATATATTAATAGTAAAATACACCTAGACAGTGTATGTGTGTGTATGTATATGTGTATATATATACTTAGATCATATATATATATATAATATATATATATATATATATATATGATCTAAGTATATATTAAATTTTTTTTACACTTATTAATTTATTTTATTTTTATTTTCAGCAAGCAGGGGGACTACCTGTCATTACAGGCAGCCGCCCTGCTGGCAATGCAGGAGGCAGCCTACCCGGCCATGTGATTGTGAGGTCCTCGCAAGGACCTCACTCTGACATGGCCGGGGGACACCGGAGGAGGAGGATCTACCGTGGGGGGGCTCCCTGGGAGTCCCCCACACCGCGATCGCCGGCGTGGGACCGCCGGCGACCGGGTAAGTAAGGAAAGACCAGAGGGCGTACTATTACGCCCGGCGCCGGTCTTAAGGGGTTAAAGGGACACTATAGTCACCAGAACAACTACAGCTTATTGAATTTGTTCTGATGAGTAGAATCATTACCTTCAGGCTTTTTGCTGTAAACACTGTCTTTTCAGAGAAAATGCAGTGTTTACATTACAGCCTAGTGATAACTTCACTGGCCACTCCTCAGATGGCTGTTAGAGATCCTTCCTGGGTCATGGCTGCCTAAAATGCATCCAAACATTCAGTATCTCCCCCCTCTGCATGCAGACACTGAACTTTCCTCATAGAGATTCATTGATTCAATTCATCTCTATGAGGAGATGCTGATTGGCCATGGTTGTGTTTGAATCATGCTGGCTCTGCCCCTGATCTGCCTCTTTGTCAGTCTCAGCCAATCCTATGGCGAAGCATTGTGATTGGATCAGGCCACCACTTCTGATGATGTCAGAGGTCAGAGGAAGTTCACAGGCAGAGGCAGCAGCTTCAGACTTGAATACAAGTAAGATTTTACTATCTTTAGGGAGGCAAAGTGGGCCAAAGGGGCTAGATAGTGGCTTTAACACTGTAGGGTCAGAAATACATGTTTGTGTTCCTGACCCAATAGTGCTCCTTTAAGGTTGATTGCTGAGCATCATGGTTACTGTATATTTATTGAACTATTAGAACTACATTCTGATTTCCAACGACTGATGGACTATTGAATTAATTAATGTACGTCCAGCTTCCTGTCTTCCTCTGAAGAGAGATGTGATCATGCCTGGATTTTAGAGTTGAGTAGATCTCTCAGTGCATGTGACCTG
The DNA here is from genome assembly GCA_933207985.1 of Pelobates cultripes. Classification (NCBI taxonomy): domain Eukaryota; kingdom Metazoa; phylum Chordata; class Amphibia; order Anura; family Pelobatidae; genus Pelobates; species Pelobates cultripes. Next base: position 120,658,288 of record OW240923.1, on the reverse strand, counting down.
TCTTCAAAGAAATCTTACGGAACAATTATGAACATTAATGAAATAAATTGTTTTCTATAGAGAGTTGAGAAATGTACCATATAGTTCTATACCCTTACAAATGGAAAATGCACCGTAAACACTTTAAACTTTCATTTTACCTACCTCTCTGTAATACAGCGTTCTCAGTAATTTCCATGAGGTTCCATGTGTGTTCCTCAATGAATGCATGATTTTCAATGAATGCAAACGAACATGTTGTGATGGAAAATGATGTACAAATCAAAAGAATCTCCACTCTCTCTCCCACATTAGTGATATCTCATGGGTGAATGCAAAATTACATCTAATATAGATTGAAATGGGTTGAAATATAATTATTTTTTTGTATATTTTTTTTTGTATTGACTTTAATTTTCTTATTAAGCCATTGTGGATTATTGAAGTTGCTATGGCAACCTGAACTGCTTTGACCTGATAGCTTTTCTGTAGTTTGTAAGATGTTTCCGATGACAAACTTTGCAAGATAATTCAAATCAGCTAATTCTACTGATAAACACTATTGCACCCTGTCATGTCTATCCTACTATGCTAAACGTATCTGATAGCCAAGAAAAACATCTCTATAACTCTCATTAACAGAATAAAATAAAAATAAGTAAAAGTGTGTTGTTTAAGAAGTCAAACAGTGCGTCTTATACCGGTGCCGGAATCAGATGCTACTTATCTTTATATACAGATACATAATGTTTGCTTTTGGTTAAAGTGTTCCTTTACAGTGTCAATGTTTTGCTCAATTCAATAAAACAATTTGTATTAGTCATTGACAGCTGAAAGAGTCCATTTTAGGTTAGTGAAATGGCTTGAGACAAATTGACGCACTTCCCCTTATGTCTACCATATATATTATAAATTACATTTAAGTAAAAAGTGCGGCTCTGTTTCTGAAGAATAGTGGATTGTTTTACTTTTTAAATAGCTGCCATTGATTTTACTGTAACATTTACTGTAATATTTCTAATTGGCCAAAAAGAAAAACAAAACAAGAGGCGACCAGTGAAAATGCTTCTGTAATGACCAACATGAGTCAAAATCACCTTAAAGAGAATACACTTTAAGATACATATTTTGATAGACATAGTGCTAGCACATGTATAGTTAAAACATTTTAATACATTGTCTTTTGCCATAGACATAAAGGCTTTTAGTATGGGGGTTCAGGGAGCCTCCAATTTATGCTGTGGGAGCAGATTTATTTGGGGCAGAATTAGTACCATGCCCATTTAAAGTGGTCATATTGGGTAAGAGGAAAAGGAATTTAATAAAAGACAATGGTATGTCTTACATCCTAAACTTGCTGCTAATATTACCGGCACAATGAAAATATAATCCATATCTACCTACCTGAAAATGAATATGTAGATACAAAGTTCAATTAATGTTTGATCAGGGAGCACAAGTTTGCAGCCCACTAATCACAGTGAGTATATAGTTTAGTATACTAATGGACAAACTCCAGGGAATACCAAAACACTAAAACAACTTTAGCTTAATAAAGCAGTGTTGGTGTATAGAACATGCCCCTGCAGTCTCACTGCTCAATTCTTTGCCATTTAGGAGTTAAATTACTTTGTTTATGCATCCCTAGCCACACCTCCCTGCATGTTACTTACACAGCCTTCCTAAACATTTCCTGTAAAGAGTCATCTAATGTTTATACTTCCTTTATTGAAAATTCTGTTGTGTAATGTCCCATCTACTGCTCTGTTAATAGCCTTCTAGAAGCCAATCAGTAACTCTTTGCCTTACCCAACCTGCAGCGCCATTACGCAGTGGCACTCTGACCTTTCTGAAACTCAGTTTCAGAAGCTGGATCCTGCTGGAGGACCTAAAGATCTAAGATTGGTTTTAACTCATTAAGTTAATAGATCACCCGGGGCCTACTGGCACCACAACAACTTCATTTAGGTTAAGTTGTTATGGTGAACAGTGTTCCTTTAAAAATAACCAATATGTCTACAACTCACATAATCAAAAAAGTGAATACATTGATAGTTTTTTTATTTTTTATTTTACCTGGAATGATGAGAGAGTCCAAAGTCTGCCTGTCAGGTACCAAAGCCTCAGCCCAGTGTCCAGGATGAAGTGGAGGGATCACTTGTCTTCCACGTTGTCCTTTCTGTTCCAATCTCCTTTTCTTTGCCTTCTTCTGACACTGTCTTCTCCAACTTGACTCCTGCTCTCCCCTCCTTGAATCCTGCTGTCCCCTCTTTTCCTTTTGCTCTCCTTCTGCTCTGCTTTCATTTTGCTCTCCCCTCCTTTTCTTTTGCTCTTCTTCTGCTTTCCCCTCCTTTCCTTATTCCTTTTGCTCTTCTCTCCTTACCTTTCCTTCAGCTAGTCTCCTTGTTTCTTTTTCTTCTCTTCTCCTTCTGGGCACCACAGGCAGGGGAATGCAGGGAGGGGTTATGTCGCGGCGTGACGTCATCGGTGTCACAGCGTGCGCCACAATTGGCTGGCAATCGGCACTATCCGTGACCGCGTAGCAACAAGACCGCAGATAGGCCGATTGCCAGAAGGTTAGAGTGCAGGAGGAGGAGACTCACTCCAGCATGGATGGAACCCCTATGAGGGGGTATTAGTAGCGCTGGTGCCGCAGTAATGCAGAAGCGACATGGAATGGGGTTCCACCATGCCCACAGTTAAATTTGGCATATATCGTTTTGCAGAGGCAGAAAAATTATATATGCCAAATTTAACTGGGGGGGATTTCTCAATTACCTATCAGTGTGCATCCCCCCATCCTCCCTGACTGCCATACGGTCTCAAAGGCAACATAGGCCCAGCAAGCCAATCTGGCAAATTTCAATGTGCAAACATGGAAAAGGAGAAAGCCCTACATTTGACCCCTGTAAGTTTGCAAAAACCCATAAAACCTGTACATTGGGACACTGTTGTACTCGGGAGATGTTGCTGAACACACACTGGTGTATTCTTTGTCAGTGACACACAACAGGAACTGAAAATCCATGCTTAAAGTACAATGTGAGAGAAAAATAACAACAAAAAATGACTACCCAAAAGTTTGACAAAGACTGGTGGTAGAAATTGAGAATTAGTGCATGAAAAGTGTTAAAATACCACCATTTGAAATACCTGAGGGTGTCTACTTTTCAAAAATATGTGGCTTGATGGGGGTAAATTACGTTGGCCGGCTTAAAAAATGTCCCAAATAGGACATGGGTGCATGATGACCAGCTGTGAAAATTCCAAGTTGGAAAACTGGAATGCGCACCCTCCAAATAAGGTCTTATAGCCCCCAGGGAACCCAACACACCTATACATGGGTGTCATCACTGTACTCAGGAGATGTTGCTGAACACAGATTGGGGTGTTCTTTGACAGTAACCGTTAGTTCTCAGTACATGTATTCTTAAATTGCTATGCGTGTCAAAAAATAACCAGTTATTTTTATTTTTAAATTTGGCATAGATTGGTGCTAAAATGGTTGCATGAAAAGAGTCAAAATACCCCAAGTTTAATACCTTGGGTTGTCTTCTTTTAAAAATTAAATACATGTGAAGGGTTATTCAGGGATTCCTGACAGATATCAATGTTACAATGTAACTTTCGTTAATTTTGAAAAAAAAATGGTTTGGAAATAGCAGTGCTTATATCCCTATAACTTTCCAAAAAAAAGCTAAGAACATGTTAACATTGGGCATTTTTAAACTCAGGACAAAATTTAGAAACTATTTATCGCAGGTGTTTTTTGGCGGTTGTAGATGCGTAACAGATTTTGGGGGTCACAGTTAGAAAAAGTGTTTTTTCTTACATTGTTTCATTATATTTAAAAAAAATTATAGTAAATTATATGATATAATGAAAATAATGGTATCTTTAGAAATACAATTTAATGGCGAGAAAAACGGTATATAATATGTGTGAGTACAGTAAATGAGTAAGAGGAAAATTACAGCTAAACACAAACACTGCAGAAATGTAAAAACAGTCTGTTCACTGTGTGGGCCCGGGTGTGCTTGGGGTACCGTTAGCGGTGGGGAAGACTAAAGGGCCCACAGAGTGCCTCTGCTTCCTGGGACTGGAAATCGACTCCCTGCGGGGAGAATGTCGCTTGCCCCAGGACAAACTGCTGGGGCTTCGTGGGGCGGTGGCGGACGTCCGCCAGGCTCGGAAGGTTATGCTGAAGCAGCAACAGTCACTAATAGGTAAGCTCAACTTCGCGTGAAGGGTCATCCCATTGGGACGGATTTTCAGTCGTAGCCTCTCTCAGGCGATTGCGGGGGTGCAGTCGGCGCACCATTTCATAAGGGTATCCAAGCCGATGCGGGCTGACCTTGAGGTGTGTGCACCTTCTTGGAGCACTATAATGGGACGGTGTTCTTTCGCAAACCGGTGGTGGCGGCGGCTGACTTGGAACTATACACTGACACCTCGGGCAGCGTAGGCTTCGGGGGTTAGTTCAAGGGGAGGTGTTGCGCAGAGGCTTGGCTGGTAACATGGGTGGGTAGCCCACTGATGCAGAACTTGGCCTTTCTCGAGCTTTTCCCTCTGTTAGTGGCACTATCACTCTGGCGAGATCTCCTCCGGGATCGGAAGGTGGTGTTTTACACGGACAACATGTCCATAGTGTACGCAGTTAATAACCTCTCAGCCACTTCGGACCCGGTGGTACGCCTCTTGCGCCAATTCGTGTTACTGCGCGCGTCATGTCCCAGGGTATTTGAATGTCGTGGCTGATGTACTGTCTCGTTTTCAGTGGTCCTGATTCCGGAAGGAAGCACCGGAGGCGATGGAGGAAGGTCAGGAATGCCCTGGGGTGATGTGGCAGCTAGGGACGGCATCCTTGGAAGACTCGTGAGGTCGTCAGTGGCCCCCAGTACATGGACAGCTTATAGTAAGGTCTGGGATGCCTGGGAACAGTCTCTGGGAGGATTGGACCTGGCGATGGTCTGAGGTTCCGGGCTGGATGCGCTGCTATGGTATGTTTTCCGGCTATTGGCAAAAGGCCTGTCCCCGGCGGTGGTGGATCGACAGATGTCAGTGATCGTGTTCTGGTTTAAGCTTCGGGGGTGGGAGGACCACACAAAGCACTTTGTCATCCGTCAAGCCCTGAAGGGTTTTCGGAGGGGGCGCAAGGTCCCTGACTCAAGGAGGCCAGTCTCGCTCAACATATTCGGGGGACTGGTGCGCAGCCTGCTGGGGCTTTGCTTCAACGGGTACGAGGCGGGGCGTTTCGTATCGGGGAACTAGTTAGCCCAAATTGAGCTGGGGGTGGCGTCCAGCTCTCGGAGGTTAGGTGGGCAGCGGACAAGGTGGTGGTACATCTCTGCTGGTCAAAAACGGATGCTAGAGGTCGGGGGACGGATGTGGTACTGCATAACTTTCCCAGGTCACCCTCATGCCCGGTGGCTAGTGTGGCTCAATACCTGGGACGACGCCCGCTGGGGCTGGGGTCCTATCTGATGCACGAGGATGGTACATCGCTTTCCCATTTTCAGTTTCTCAAGGTCTTTAGGCGAGGACTTCAGGATTTGGGGGTGCGGCTGAATCAGTTCAGGACGCACTTGTTTCGCATAGGGGCAGCTCGGCTAGGCTTGGGCGATGAAATGGTCAAGAAAATTGGACGGTGGGAATCGGTGAGGTTCCGGTCCTACGTTCGGTTGGATAAGATGGTGTGAACAGTTGCTGTGGGGGTTGGCCTTGTGGGACATTCTTTTATATTCTGGGCCCAGAGGAGAGATGCAGTTCGTTTTCGGGGTCAGCAGCTGGGATTCCCTGAGGACCGGATTAAGTTACAATGGTTTGGTTACAGGGGTTATGGTTGGCAGGAAGTGTGTAGTTAGGTCCTTAGTATGGTAATGAGGGGTAAGCGGTGAGATGTGCTCGTGCTGCATGCAGGTGGTAATGATCTTGGGCTTATCCCGCAACGACTATTAATAAAAAGGATGAAGCAGGATGTGAACAGGATCATGGCCTGGGTCCCGGGTGTTCAGTTGGTATGGTCTGAGATAGTTCCCCGGCTCCGTTGGCAGCATGCACGGGTTTCGGCAGCTATAGGGCACTGCCGAGGGAAGGTTAATGGGTTGATGGCCAGTTTTGTGAGGAAGCAGGGCGGGGTGGTAGTTCGGCACAGGGAACTAGAGGACATGCTACCAGGGTACTTCAGAGATGATGGGGTGCACCTCTCGGAGGTGGGGATCGATTTATTTAATTTGGGGCTGCAGGAGGGTCTGGCCAAGGCTCTATTTCTTCTGGGTGGCGGAGCTCAGACAGCTTAAGGGGTCAAGATCTGAGCTTGTGGCGGGCTAGTGGAAGGAAAGTTAAGGGGGTAACGGGCCTGCTTAAGGAAGCATAGAGCAAGAGTAGTGAGTTGGCTGTTTCAATATGGACTGGTTACCTGTTGGTAAGATATTGGTGGTTTCGAGCTCGGTGGTAGCTCAGAACCCAGGTGGTGTAGGGGTATCAAGGTATACCCCTGCCAGGGTCGTGTGGAAAATGTTGGATCTTGTATTGTTATACTTATGGATTGTTATACAATGTTATGTTATGTTATATATGATGGGTCATTGCCTTGCGAATTGATATGTGGAAAATGATAATGATGGACGGCTGAGGATGTGGGGGTGGGCAATGACTTTTATGTTATTTATATATTATCGTTATTATTATTATTATATATTATAAATAAAAGCTGTGGACATATTGACCCATACCCTAAAGTGTCAGTGTTTCATTGGTGTGGGTTGGGAAAACGGTAATGGTCAGCTCCTCACGCCCATATGGCGACAATGCGCCTGTCATGTAAATTGTTAAGGGAAATAGCTTGGGAATTAGAGAATTTTCCAATTCAGCTATTTGACCTAATATCTGCAATCCTTTTGTCATTTCCCAACAATTCCTGGTGGTGTTGAAAACCTTGTGTTGATCTGTTTTCCTCTTTCACCAAATATACCCACGGTTACAATATATTTATCTATTGGATATAACTCTGTATTACCCAGAGCATTCTATTTTCCACTCTACAAGTCAGAAACATTCTACAGCATATATTAAAGTAATAGAATATTACTTCCTTTCTTCCACGCAAGCATAAATTAAATAAGTGATTCATCGTTTCATTTTTGGTTGTATCATTTCCCTCTCGATTCATGGGAAGAAGGTTTTCTAATCTTGGTTAGTACCAGTAACTGGTATTTTTAAAATGATGAGAAAAAGATGAGCGGTAGCCGAAGGCTACTTGTCTTTTCAAACAATAGATAAGCCGGTTTCCATAGAATAGGTTGTGACGCAGTAATGTCACTAACAGACATGCACCTGTCACACAGGTACAGTGCGTGGCACAAACCATATGCTACAGAATTTAACAGCTCTCATTTCTATCTCCAGTAGCCCCAGGAGCAAAGGACACATTTAACAAACTGCCACATGTGTTACTAGTAGTGACAGTTTGTTTAGGAGTCACAATACACGATAGAGTAGCTGTAGGTTCAATACTTTAGGGAGAAAGCTAAATATGGTAAGTAATGTTACCAAACTGGAAATCCTAAATAAATAAAAACACGCTAATCACTAAGACATGTTGAGAGACATTGCATGCAAATCACTTCTCAAAGTATTCCAGTCACCTTAAAAAAATATTTATAATTAAAATTCTTGTTTTTTGTGATTAGGAAGTTAGATTACACAGAGTCAACACTTGACCTACACTTCCTGATTGGATGCCCGTTTTGATTTTTTAAGTCATTTCCAATTCTTTGCCATTCTTTTTAAAACTCGAGAACATAATGAGTTTCATGCCAGTCAAGTTATAATGTATTATTAAAATTATCTTAACTCTGGGGAATTTTGAACAATAGGAGAAAGTGATTGAGGATTTGCTACTTGCAAATAAAAGAATGTTAATGTGTTCAAGCTTTGATTAAAGGAACACTCCGTATACCAAAACTGCAAGAAAGGGTCTGATAGTGCGGAAGTTCCCAGCCGTGTTTGGAACAAGGTGCACTTCAAAGGGAAAAAATTTGCAAAGCACGGCTATATTTATTGTCATCAGTAACTTATGAACGTCACATTTTGCTGCATCCTTACCGGAGAGGTCTGCATAGATCTGGCTAAACTAGTTTTAATTGTTTGCCAGATGCAAAGTGCATTTTAAGAGAGACATTAATTAAGCACACACACTTAAATACTGCAATTTTTTTTTTTTTAATTCTTTATTTAAAGGTTGACAACCAGACATATATCATATTATGAGAATGACATAGCCACAAGAGATAGGCAATATTAAGTACAATCCATGGTATCTGTATACAGCAGATATCTGGGGAGAGTTCATTGATGTTGGAGGCTGGGCGATCGCAATGCTTTTCCTGTACATTTTCTTATTTTCCTTAATATTAAAAAAAAAAACTCAAAAAGCGATAAAATATAAGTGAGGAGTATAGCAGCCAAACCATCTCATGGTACCATTGCAAAACTTTCATGTGAACTCCTGTAAGTCCCAAGTGTATGGTGTAGTTTGATACATCGATATAGGCAGATTTAGAAATGCGTTTTTGGGGGGTTTAAGACAATGCATGATGTGTTAGAGAACGCTGGTAGCTTGGAGACCTCAATGGTAACAAGGTGCCAGTCTTAGAGAGAAAACATAAATTCATCAATAATCAAAAGAAAGGAAAACAAAAGAGACTAAGTTGTTCCATGACACCAGCCGGATAGGATCAGCCCCTGTCATTTTAATTATAGCCCCAGGTTCACAGGGTGTATTATTCGTCACATTGTTCTCATAGGTCCCAAACGTTTTGAAAAGCTCCCTGTCAATCATTGTTATAAGCCCCGCCCTTTACACCTGGCAGTCAGTATAGAGAGAGCCGCCTCCATCTTAGCTCCCTGTCAATCATTGTTATAAGCCCCGCCCTTTACACCTGGCAGTCAGTATAGAGAGAGCCACCTCCATCTTAGCTCCCTGTCAATCATTGTTATAAGCTCCGCCCTTTACACCTGGCAGTCAGACAGAGAGGAGGAGAAATGAAACAATGTTTCTAGTTCTCCTCTTTATTTTCAATGTGTGACCTGGCTGTTTTTGGACTAGATTGATATATTATATGTTCAATATTAAATATAAATTATAAAGAAAATTGAGCATCACATAGCAAAGGTTAATACAGGTTGATACAAGACTATTTTTGTTGTTTTATTTAAAGTGTAATTGCTAGAGGTGTGATGCCAATTAGTAAAGCTTTCAATTAGGCATTGTAGGCACTATAACCACTAGAACCATAACCATTAAATTGGTTATTACGTCAGGAGTTCCATGGTACTGTCTATTCAGTGTTAAACATTTTTGAAATAGTTAATAGTGAATGAGAGTCCCTGGCTTCCAATAGCTCTTCCCCCACTGGAGGTGTGGCTAAGGCAGAGATTACACACTTCCTTCTAGCCGTACCAATTCATACATCTCTTTACTTGCAGAGTTACTAGGCCTAGATACAGATGATTTACAACCGTAAAGGGAACCCTTTCAATCCGGCAGCAGACAGCTGTGCAATCAGTGGCGGATCCAGGGGGGGGGCAACGGGGCAATTGCCCCCCCCGAGAAATCCGCCGGTCTCCCTCTCCCTCCCCTGCCAGCACATGCAGGTGCTAGCCCTGCAATGTGCCTGCGGACCGGGGGGGAGATCAGAGCTCTCCCTCCCCGGTCCGCAGGCACTGTGTTGAGAGCCGGCAGGGGAGGGAGGGAGGGAGTGAGAGAGAGGACCCGGAGCTCAGCCTGCAGCTCCTCCGGGTCCTCCTCTCGCGAGATTTGGAGCGTTGCCGCGGTTACCACGGCAACGCTCCAAATCTCGCGAGAGTGAACTCTAGCCCGGGAGCGCGGGCTAGAGTTCACTCTCCACACTGGACCACCAGGGAATCACCACTGGGACCACCAGGGATCGAAATATGTCCCCCCTCCTCCCCAGTAAAGGTAAGAAGGGAGGGGGGACATAGGATATTTATTTTAATTAAATAAAAAAAATATATATTATAAAAAAAAAAGCCACACACACATACATTGCCCCCAATACTGCCCCCCCATTCACACAAACTGCCCCCTATACACACAAACTGCCCCCCCATTCACACAAACTGCCCCCATTCACACAAACTGCCCCTATACACACAAACTGCCCCTATACACACAAACTGCCCCCATACACACAACTGCCCCCATTCACACACAAACTGCCCCTATACACACAAGGCACTTGCCCCCATTTCACACAAACTGCCCCCCATTCCACACAAACTGCCCCATTCACACAAACCCAGTAGCCCTATACACACAAACTGCCCCAACATTCCACACAAACTGACCCCTATACACACAAGAGCTTCCCCATTCACAAACTGCCCTATATACACACAAAACACCACTGGGCCCCAATACACACAAACTGCCCCAATACTGCCCCCATTCACAAGGCCCTATACACACAAACTGCCCCCCACAAACTGCCCCCATTCACACACTGCCCCCAACAGCTACACACAAACTGCCCCACACATACACTGCTCCCCCTGCCCCCCATTCACACACTGCCCCCATTCACACAAACCAGCCCCTATGCACACACACTGCTCCCCATACACACACACTCCCCATACACAAGCTGCTCCTCATACACACAAACTGCTCCTCATACACAGCACTGCCCCCACATACACACACACACACTGCTTCCCCACATACACAAATTGCCCCCCATACACACATACTCCCCCATACACACATACTGCCCCCCATACACACATACTGCCCCACCATACACACACACTGCAACTGTTACACACACATACTGTCCCACACATACACTGCATCCCTGACATACACTGCCACCCTCACTCACACGCTACAACCTTCACACACACACTGCACCCCTTACACATTACACCACTCACACACACCACTGCTCCTATGCCCTACTACAGTCCCATTTCCCAGCATATCTCAGGTAAGTTGTCAAACTGTTCTTAAACGGTTTGACTACTTACTGTGGGAGGGGGTCCCGGCACTATTGACACCATAACCACTACACTGAGTTGTAGTGGTTATTGTGTCTGGATTATTTCTTTAAATAATCTACAAGTGCCCCTCCCGAGATCAGGCTCTGGATCTGCCACTGTGTGCAATGAGAGCAGATCTAGGCCCTACATATTAAATCAATTAAAAGAAAAATGTGTGGTCCCCTGCAAGTTCAAATAAAAATAATAGAGAGGATTGGCGCGTGGCCTCTCCTCTTTCTATCCCATGGGGGTCAAGAGAAATATAAAAAGGGTCCCAGAGATCAGGAGATTTCAAACAATGTCAATGGTAAGCTTTGGGAGTTACTAGTCCTATATACATTTTAAGCACTCACTAAGCTTCTTTGTGCCCCATGGCAGCTGTCTAATAGACCTTAAACTCAGTGGAGTATAGATACACTTACACGGTTATGTATTAACCCCTTAAATACTCAACTTCAGAAATAAAAGGGAATCATGACAGATTATTTCTGTCATGTGTCCTTAAGGGGTTAAAGAAAAAATTCCAACTCAATTATTTATCTAGATCAATTACTTTGGCCTTAAATTTTCTGTTTCCTTGTGGGTTCCCAGAAACTCACATTTTAGAGAATAACCGTGTTTGTGTGTGGATTCTGGAACCTAAAAAAACTATGAAATAGATTTATTATGAACTAACAAACTAATTATAATTATGCACTATCCTGAATGTTAATGGGATTACCATTGTATTTACCAATTCTCTCATATAGGAATTATTGGGAATTCATTGTCAAACCAAAATGAATTTAAAAAAAATATAGGTCAGGAAAAGTAAAATGCAAACATAGTTGGAAAATTGGATTAAGCAATACTGGACTAAAATGTAAAATTGACTAAATTCCTTTAAATTCACACATTAGTGGGTTACCCTAAATCAGTAAGTCAGTATTTGTACAGAATTAACAAGGGAACTGCAAATTGTAGGCCATAACAGAAGTATTAATAAAAATCTTCCAACTCTGCCATTCATTCAATGCTGGCTATTTTAGCCGAAAAATTCCAAATTTTAGTAAATACTATACTTCGTGTGTTCCAGCACAGAATGGGTTAAATCTCCTGCACTTCATTGCTGACCTAAGGAAAACCGTTTAAACTGCAAATATTTATAAAATAAAAAACAGTCTGTGAAATGTCAGAGAATGTTTGATCACGATATCTTACTTTGGAATGAAAAGGAAACTATGTTTTCATTAGATATAGGCCCTTTATCGCTGATGTGATTGCGCTTGTTACATATGTCCACCGTGAATGGACGTGTACAACGCAAGACATTTGATGACTTTAATTGTAACAGGCACCGTGTTTTCCCATAGGCTGACACAATCTGTCTCTAGGATGGCAGAGTCGTTACTAGTCTTATATTGTTACATTGCTGTAGTTGGTTTGTTCGTCAGTCCCAAATCATTTCACTTCCCCCACAGTTGAGATTTCCCCTCGTTTCTACCCAAGATCATTTCCCTCTCGGCTATGGCCACCAGATTGTCCTCTCTGACTTCCCACATTTCTTATCCATATGGCTTCCATGCTATATAGCTGGTTAACCCCCGAAATATCACTCAGATTAGCTCTGAAGCCGTATTTCCACATTTGAATGCTCCAAGCCACATTGCCCAATATTCCCCCGGGTCATGGCGCCAGCTCTAATCTCCAAAATCAATATTAAATATCCCCCCAAATCATTGCTCCAAAGTTATATTTACTCCAAATCACCGTCCCAAGACATATTCCCCAGATTCATGGATCACAAATGGATGATTAGAGCAAACAAACAAAAAATGTTTCTGTGTAAATCCACTTGTGTGTTTCTGTGTATGTATTGTGCAAATGCAGTGAGCAGTGAGTATGCAGCATGTGTGTGAATGATGTAGGTACAGTGTGAGTCTATAGAACAGTATGTAAATGTCATGGGTAGAGTAAGGGGGGACCTTGTGTGCGGTGAAATGGGCACCAGGTCCAGCTATTTAGAGAGCCACAGGGTCTGAGTGCCACATTGGAGTGTCTCACTGCCTGCCAATGACAAACTTCAATCCAGCACTGAGGATGTCAGAGTCACTGCCAATAAGCTGCACATCACACAGTAACAGAAAGAGCGAGTCCCAGGATGGAACGTTATATCTTCAGACCTCTTGCCTGTTCTAATCGGTAGCTTCATACTGAGGGAGGAGATGGCAAGGCTGTGTTACCATGTGCTAGACAACAGGAACAGCACAGAGTTCCTCTCTCCTGAAAAATGTCAAGAGAGGAATAGAGGATTACATTTCCAAACAATGAGTTCATGCGCATGTTTCTGAGTTTGTGTCTGTGTATGACTCTGGCCTCTGTGTCAGCAGGTGTGACTACTCATTGGCCTTCCACATACCTGCATTGTCCATCTTCAGTCTGTAATGAATGCTGTCAACAGGCTTGTCTTCCTGACTCACAGCTACTCCAAAACCTCACTCTTTCCCCAATCATTATGTTGGCTTACTCTACCCTTCAAGATCCAATTCAACACTAAAAAGCCCTCAATAATTCCACTCCTCACCTTATTTTCTCTTTTCTCAATAAATACACCTCTTCTCGTTCCCTCGTCACTGCGAGTGACCCTTTCTGGTCATCTCACACCTGTAATACCCATCTCCAAAACTTCTCCAGGGCTGCACCGTTTTTATGGAACTCCCTTTCATTCTCCATTAGACTTTCACCCAGTCTCCATTCCAACGAAAAAATCATTGAAAACGCACTTCTTCAGGAAAGCCTATCCAGTAAAATGTTAATTTTCCCTCCCCACACCCTTATTCCTCGCCGGCAACTGTCATCATTATTTTTTTTTTAAACTATAAAATATTAAACACCCTCAACCCCCTCTGTTCCTGTGCGTCCAACTCGTCTGGTTACAAATATATATCGGGTTGTCCACTCATTGTGCAACGCGTTGGAATGTGTTGGTGCTATATAAATAATGATAATAATCTGCTCATTCCTGCGCCACTGACTCTTATCTGCAGAATATTTCAAAGACTCCCTCATTCCTAAGGAATTCCTAAGGACCCCGTGCCCGTATCCTCATTTAAGAAGTCACTAAGGGCTGTCTTTTAGCATATTAAATGACAGCCTACTATCCTAGGCCACTGGTGCTTTCTAAAGGGGGCGGCCACTTTTCGGATCCGCCCAAGCCATAGGCAAGTTAGCCTGGCATGAATGGGTGCCAATCACTCAGGGGCTGTTCTCGCACTCTCTGCAACCTCCTAGTGCCCTGAGAGTAGCTCAAGTACATCTAATGATGTGCTACACTTTCTGGGGACACTTCCCTGATGTCCAAAAATGGAACTGAAATAGAGACAGTCCTGGCGAAATGGGGACTGTTGGGAGGCCTGCTCTCTACATACCAGGTTACTGAATTCTACTTTTTCCTGTTTGCTGTTTACTTTCTTCGTGAGGCTTTTTGACTTTACACCTCAGCCAGCCAGACAGATTTATTTGTCTAGCAGGTGTGTACCTTACAGAAAATATTTGCAGGAATTCTTATCCAGCTGTACAATATACTTGTTAGTCATTCTTTCAGGGTCATTAAATAACCATTTGAGTGCCGTGCCAGAGAACAAAGCATTGGGTTCTATTCATTGTTCTTTGAATTATAGAGAATTGGCAAGGACATTGTAAATTATACGCCAAACTAACCAAATAGGAAATAAAACAGACGCATTTTGTTCTAAAATGAGCACTTTCTGGATCAATTAAAGGTTCAGTGAATAAATTCTATTTAAAGCGCCCACTCTTATATTTTAACTCAAAAACTCATCATGCCTTAAAACACGTTTTGACGTCTTCATGACCAGAGTTTCACGCATCCAAATCTTCTCTAAATAACACTGTCCAGTTTAGTTCAATTATAAATTGCAATCTACTGAGAGTCCAGCTGGGATGTTAAACCTTTGAAAAATGTAACAACTTAAACCAGGAGGGACATCACCCACAGATTTTGCCAAATCACCAATACAACCAGCTGGTGCATTTATGATGCCAAGATTGCTACTTTAAAGGGACACTGTAGGCATTGCTCGTGGTGCTGCAATGTTTATATTGCAGCTCTAAGTCTGCCTTCAGTGGCTATCTATGAGACAGCCACTGGGGGGTATTTCCGGAATCGTAACAGACTTTTGGTCAGATTTTCCGCTGTGATGGACCGCCTGGCACTCTGACTCCCTTACACAAACAATAGTATCCCTCCTCTGTGCTTGGGAGATAATTGAATCAGAAATTTTACTAATCTAACCCAATTATCTCCAAGAATAGAAAAACATACAATTTTATGAAACCCCAAAAAGTACCTTAAAAACACATAAAACCCCATATAACACATAAAACCCTGATAGCCCCAATCTGGGTGAACAACATATCCAAAAATCACCCAGATCGGTTCAAGGGTTCAGGAATTTCCTGGAAGTCATAGTTTTGACCGACCGTGCACATGGTCCTATGCCCAAAACAGTTCCAGGGAAATCAGTGCTAACAGTCGGCTAAGTTTGGTAGTCTTTTACAGGTTTCCCTGCAGGGCCCATAGTCTGTTGGCAGGAGGCTGGCAAGCAGGCCCCTCCAAGTACAAGTGGCGAGGTTACTTTCGCCACAGCCACGTATTCGTATTAGACACCATCCATCGTGGGATGGAGGAGGGGATGGAGCTTCAACCCAGTGCCAAGGGACATCGGCGCTGGAATAAGGTAAGTAAATAAAGGGTTTTTAAGTCAATCTTTTTATTATGGCATTTGAGTCACAGGGTACAAAATAAAGAGAGGAGTTATTGCAAGGTAATACAAAATATAGATACCAGCGTGATTTGGAGTATACTCCCAAGAAAGACTGCCACATTTTTATAATAAGTGAATGTAATAACACAAGCTAGACTTGACGTATAAGAATATTTAAAGATTATTTAAACTGTGCTTGTCATAATAAAATATGGGAAATGAAACATGCTAAGTGTTAAACAAGCTAGTAGGATTAGACATACTGGTAGACTGAGTAAGTAGTTAGTATACTATGCACGCGTTTACCCGCTAAAGTCATAGTATGTCAAGATAGATTTTCATGAGACAGACATGGTAAATGAAACATGCTAAACAAAAGGTACATTCGAGTAAACAACGCATATGGTAGCATTCTAAGAGAGACTGCGGATCTATACAGAAGTTAGTCAAGTGTAGGTTCAATAGTCAAAGTAGGATAAGACACGAGTAGGTCTACATAGTGGTGCTTAGAACCACCTGATCGGCATGCGCACCACTTAGTGTATTGTGACTCCTATCCAAGGTTACTAAACGAGCATAGTTATATTGACAGTAAAAATAAGGCTCACGTTGTAGGCGTTATGGTCACTGGCAGCCAGTGCTATTAGTAGAGTGATTATGGTATCATGCCTGTAGACTGCACAGTGAGCCTGTAACCCAGTATATCAAGCCTGGATTGTGTATGTCAGCATCCCTGCCATTGGAAAGCAGCCCCATTCATGCAATACTGATTAGGTAAAATAGTAGGACTAGAGTGTCGTAATGGGGATGGAGTGCTAAGTAGTGTGCGTCTTATGGTTATAAAATATACATGCTAGGATAGCAATGAGTCAGAGTCAGCCTGAGTGGAGTAAGTTGCCATTTAGAACTGGGGTAAAGTTCTCCTTGGGTGGCACACTGGACCCTGTCCTCCGATCATGTTGTCAGCCGATCCCTGTGCTTGGCAGGCTGGAAGCAGATGCCTGAAAATCTCGGAAAGTGATGGCAAGCTGTGGGCAGAAAGAGGCCTCTTCCCAGCCCCAGACCTGGTATGAGGTCAGCATTCATTTCCCGTAGACCCGGGAACTCTGCGGGATTGGGTCTCTCCCTGTATGGGTGCCACGGAAGGCCCTGATCTTCCTCCGCCACCTGCGGCGGGCGGCCCTCTAGCGATGCGGGCAATGCCACGTTGGGGGACTCTGGACGACCCTCAGCCCTGGTGGGCATTTAACACATGAAACGTGGGTTGGGCAAAGTGCTGCGCCCAAGACAGGCCCGTTCCGCCTCACGGCCCCAGGTTCGTCCACCTTCCTTCCTTGGGCAGGAGGTAGTTGAGCAATAGAGCGCTGCTCCAGCTTCTCCCAGAATTGGGTGAGTATTGAGTCCAGCTGCGTGAGCAAAGACTGCATGGGTACAGGCCTTGGTGAGCGATTTGTGAAATAAAGGGTTTTTAACCCTTTATTTACTGGGTAGGAGGGAGCACAAGGGAGGGGAGTGGCAGAGAAATCAGTAGAGTCAGGAATACAGATTTGTAGTAGTAGAGGAATCGGTAGTGTCAGGAATACAGCTTTGTAGTAGAGGAATCGGTAGTGTCAGGAATACAGCTTTATAGTAGTAGAGGAATCGGTAATGTCCGGAATACAGCTTTGTAGTAGAGGAATCTGTAGTGTCAGGAATACAGCTTTATAGTAGAAGAGGAATCGGTAATGTCAGGAATACAGCTTTATAGTAGTAGAGGAATCGGTAGTGTCAGGAATACAGCTTTGTAGTAGAGGAATCTGTAGTGTCAGGAATACAGCTTTATAGTAGTAGAGTAATCGGTAGTGTCAGGAATACAGCTTTGTAGTAGTAGAGTAATCGGTAGTGTCAGGAATACAGCTTTGTAGTAGAAGAGGAATCGGTAATGTCAGGAATACAGCTTTGTAGTAGTAGAGGAATCGGTAATGTCAGGAATACAGCTTTGTAGTAGTAGAGTAATCGGTAGTGTCAGGAATACAGCTTTGTAGTAGAGGAATCTGTAGTGTCAGGAATACAGCTTTATAGTAGAAGAGGAATCGGTAATGTCAGGAATACAGCTTTATAGTAGTAGAGGAATCGGTAGTGTCAGGAATACAGCTTTGTAATCCTGACACTACAGTATCTCTTTAAATAAAATCTCATCACAATATCTTGTAACTATTTAACAATCACACTCTGTAAAGCGATATTAAATATTTATATAGCAGGTTTACTTTAAAATACTTTAAAATATAAGTAAACAGGAGTGGACTAGAATGTCCTAATTGGGAGAGTTAACATAAAATAGTATAATATATAGTCCTAAAGAGGAGGTAGCACTTATGCACTAACGTAGTTAAGATTTATTTAATTTTCTATTTTTAACTCAGAAAGGGAGAGAGGTTCGGGTAGGCACTAGTGGTTGGCTGGCAAGCAGTGCCGAGGTATTAAAGGGACAGACCTACTCTTAGAGTTTCGGTTTGGGGCTGCAATGGGAATTCTTGGGGATATTAGACTCCTAATATCCTTCACTTCTAACTATACCTGATTTATGTCCAATCACTGGGACAGGGCACAGTAGAGGCTTAGACCTTACTAGTAGCTATGTTTTTAATTACCTAGCTGGGTATTTATAGGTATTGTGTGTGTACATATATACATACAAATTATATATACACCTTGTCGTCTATATGTCCTATTTTATATTTCCGTTTCGCTTTAGGACTATTAAAGGTAGAACTGCCCTTTGCCATATTTTGTGTTAACTCTCTAATTCTAGTCCACTCCTGTTTACTGTGTATATGGTGGGCTATTCCCCAATCTCTGAGTAACATTGGACATATTCTGGAACTGATCCACTAGCCCCCCACCTACACTCTTGGATCAGCACCTATTCCTTCTTTATTCCAATTTACCTTAAAATGAAACCTTCTACACATTCTGCTAGTATTCTTCACCCCTCCTTTATTTTTCAGCTACAGTACACACGTTTCTGCGAGCAATATCCCCCCGTCTCTTTTTGTCTCTGCAGTTGCACAGTGGCTCACCCTCCTTGCCCGACTACTCTTCATGCTGCCCGAGAACATCCTCGAACTCTCTCTTTGAACATGGCTGAAAGCAGAATTGCACATTCTGTTTGTTGAAATACTTTGTTTCTCCTGGATGTCCCAGGATGCGTACTACACACGCATCTCAATGTATATCTAGTGGTGAAAGATAAGAAATGCTTTCCAAGTATAGTAATATTCCCTTTCATTTATATCCTCTCGTTCTCGCATGTTGAACTATTGTTCCGTTCCCTGTTTTCTTACCAAGCAATCTTTTTCCTTCTTAAAAACTCTTTCCCGGAGAACAAATTGTGTCACACGTTATGCCTTATATTTTCAAATCTCCAAATAATCTATTTTTTCATTTAAGGCATCGTCTCTCTCTCTCTGTATATTGATTGGTTTCATCCTGCCGATACTCATCCTTATGGCACCGGTCTCTGAATCCAATAACCGCTGCAATAGCAATCAGCACTTCAAACTGCTTTACCTAAAGTGGACAGTCGGTAATTACTTTGAATACCGGGACTCACCTTCACCATCCTTCTCCCATTTCTGTTCTAATTCTACACATTTGACATATTTGTAAATATTAAATTATACCCAATTACTGATGTTTTTATCTGTGATTAATCCAGGGTAGTCATCTTTCATTCTCGACTCTCTGTTTAACGTTTCAATCCTTTTTCGTTCTTTTTTCCTATGTTCCATAGTTTCCTGGCCCGTATGTACTAACGTACTATCCCTTACCTCCTTTATGTAACTATTCTTATTATCCTCATGGCACTCTCGTTAATATCTTCTCCTATACTCCTGTATTCTTTGTCCATGTTTCGATTTTTGCTTTCCTTCCTTTGCCATCTTCCTTTTTACTCTGATTAATCTCTCTCTACGTTCATGCTTTCCTCCCTCCCTCTCTCAATTCTTCTTTGTCAGTCTCTTCTTAGCGTGAGTCCCCCCCCCATCGATTTTAATACTTATCCCTTCTCGTCCTATTTTCCTGTGTACCACTCTTGCATTTCTTTCTAAGGAAGACACAGATTAGATTTGCTCCTGTGTGGGAGGAATTTCCATTTCCAAGTCGCTGTGGATTCCAGTCTCGCCTCACTGATTATTATCATCTTTCTCTGCGACATCATACAGTATCTTATCATACTCAGAAACATGATGGTGTGGGTCATACCAACCGAAAACAAACCGCCTTAAGGCTTGTACGGAGAGGGAAGCATGAAGATAATAAGGAGAAAGTAACGTCTGATGAAAGAGCACAGAAAACAAACAAGTTTTCAAGAAAGATTCTGTGCACTTTAATAAGTATCGGAAACCCGAATCTCACTCCGAGATCAGAACCACATTTAGCCTTCTGATTACCATTGTTCTGTACTTGCCCACTCAGGGAGTGGGACGAGGAAAGTCAGCTAAGTATTATAATTAAAGCTTTCAGTCTCTCTGCATCATCCGTCTTTCCTCACCTCGTTTAAATAAGTGTAGTGATTTAAAGGAACATTACATCAAAAAGTAGAAATAAATCATTTGACAACGTTCAGATTGGCCTACGATGGATGTTGTGGAGGTAAAAAGCACAGCCGCCTGTCAGCAACATCGTCCATTTAAATAATTAACAGTATATGTAGTGCTTATTGATTGAACAACGGCGTATTGATTATAACCTACACTGCTAAACTTTATATGTAATGCTTATTGATTGAACAACAGCGTATTGATTATAACCTTCGCTGCTAAACTTTATATGTAATGCTTATTGATTGAACAACGGCGTATTGATTATAACCTTCACTGCTAAACTTTATACGTAGTGCTTATTGATTGAACAACGGTGTATTGATTATAACCTTCGCTGCTAAACTTTATACGTAGTGCTTATTGATTGAACAACGGTGTATTGATTATAACCTTCGCTGCTAAACTTTATATGTAATGCTTATTGATTGAACAACGGCGTATTGATTATAACCTTCACTGCTAAACTTTATATGTAATGCTTATTGATTGCACAACGGCGTATTGATTATAACCTTCACTGCTAAACTTTATATGTAATGCTTATTGATTGAACAACGGCGTATTGATTATAACCTTCACTGCTAAACTTTATATGTAGTGCTTATTGATTGAACAACGGCGTATTGATTATAACCTTCACTGCTAAACTTTATATGTAATGCTTATTGATTGAACAACGGCGTATTGATTATAACCTTCACTGCTAAACTTTATATGTAGTGCTTATTGATTGAACAACGGCGTATTGATTATAACCTTCACTGCTAAACTTTATATGTAATGCTTATTGATTGAACAACGGCGTATTGATTATAACCTTCACTGCTTAACTTTATATGTAATGCTTATTGATTGAACAACGGCGTATTGATTATAACCTTCACTGCTAAACTTTATATGTAATGCTTATTGATTGAACAACGGCGTATTGATTATAACCTTCACTGCTAAACTTTATATGTAGTGCTTATTGATTGAACAACGGCGTATTGATTATAACCTTCACTGCTAAACTTTATATGTAATGCTTATTGATTGAACAACGGCGTATTGATTAAAACCTTCACTGCTAAACTTTATATGTAATGCTTATTGATTGAACAACAGCGTATTGATTATAACCTTCACTGCTAAAGTTTATATGTAATGCTTATTGATTGAACAACGGCGTATTGATTAAAACCTTCACTGCTAAACTTTATATGTAATGCTTATTGATTGAACAACAGCGTATTGATTATAACCTACATTGCTAAACTTTATATGTAATGCTTATTGATTGAACAACAGCGTATTGATTAAAACCTTCACTGCTAAACTTTATATGTAATGCTTATTGATTGAACAACAGCGTATTGATTATAACCTTCACTGCTAAACTTTATATGTAGTGGTTATTGATTGAACAACGGCGTATTGATTATAACCTTCACTGCTAAACTTTATATGTAGTGGTTATTGATTGAACAACGGCGTATTGATTATAACCTTCACTGCTAAACTTTATATGTAATGCTTATTGATTGAACAACGGCGTATTGATTATAACCTTCACTGCTAAACTTTATATGTAATGCTTATTGATTGAACAACGGCGTATTGATTATAACCTTCACTGCTAAACTTTATATGTAATGCTACTTTATATGTAATGCTTATTGATTGAACAACGGCGTATTGATTAAAACCTTCACTGCTAAACTTTATATGTAATGCTTATTGATTGAACAACGGCGTATTGATTATAACCTTCACTGCTAAACTTTATATGTAGTGGTTATTGATTGAACAACAGTTCAATCGAGTGGAAGTATTCATCCAGACACAAAGCTGGGCAGCCTGTGTCTCGCGAACACCTATATTAACTGAGCGTTGCCATGGTAACATGCGGCAATGCTCTGTAATACGGGCGCTTGCGAGAGTCAGAGACATAGTCTGTACCATGCGGTGGTACAGACAAAAAAAACGGACCACGGGACCACCAGGGATCATCTCGCTGTGTGTCAGCTTACCCCAACTCTCACCACCAGGGATCAACGTCCTCCCTCCCCCCTGCAAGGTAATAAAGGAGATGGGGAGTAAATGTGATATATTTATAAATTAATTGATATTTTATTGTTAAATTAATTAAAGAAGCCACTATCCTATCACCTGCACACACTACACCCACTTATATACACTCACTACACCCCCTTATATACACTCACTACACTCACTACACCTCCTTATAACTACACCCCCTTATATACACTCACTACACCTCCTTATAACTAAACCCCCTTATATACTCTAACTACACCCCCTTATATACACACACTACACCTCCTTATAACTACACCCCCTTATATACACTAACTACACCCCTTATATACACACACACTACACCTCCTTATAACTAATAAGTTATATATACACTCACTACACCTCCTTATAACTACACCCCCTTATATACACTAACTACACCCCCTTATATACACACACTACACCTCCTTATATACATACACTACACCCCCTTATATACACACACACTACACCCCCTATGCACATACTAGACCCCTATATACTACACCCCCTATACATACATTCATTTCCGCAACTTTATACACATCTGCACTATAACCCACATACACACACTAAATCTCCAAGATACACACAATGCAACCTCCTACATCCCCCAGCTACACACAGTACAGCCCCTAGCCACAGATAGTATGCCACAAACAGACCCACAAACAGACCACACAAACTACAACACAAATAGTCTCCTATACACACATGCAATCGCACAAGCACAACACCACAGGGAGCATCCATGCATACACACAACACACTTTAACAGTCTTGTTCCACCGTTGTTCTCTGGTATCCCACTATGGAGGACACCAGAGACAAATCACTAGCAAACGCAGCGCATGTTTATGTTGAACAAAATAAAAATCCGGGACATTTACTCCACCCCGGAGCACTGGATGCGCTGCAGGGGCATCACATTAACATAAACACGCCCCCTTTCTTGCCCCCGCCCCTCATGGTGGGCTACTCTGTCTTTATTTACCTGGGCTGAATTTCTGTCCCAGTCTGGCCCTGGATCCAACTCTTTTATTCTATATTATTTACATGTAGAGGGAGAGAGGGAGGTATGGCCGCCGTCTGCTTGGCTGTCTGTGCGGAGTTTATTAGGTTCCCTGTAGCGTGACCCTCTTTGATCTCAAGGGAACACAGAGTCTTTTAAAAAGTTTTTGGCTCTGACAAGTCTGTTGTCCCGGCAAACCTCAGGTGTGCTTATGTGAAATAAGGAAAGACCTGAGTTATTGAATACCTGCTAGACTGTGGTTTTATTTTAGCGTGAATAGCAAAACAGCCATTACGTTAGTACCTGTACTGCTTACTTAATCAGGCCCATGATCTGATTGTAGATTGTATGTGATATGCAAAGAATTCACTACTATCCAGAATGCAAAAAATTATGCGTTATTCCCATTTCACTAGAGATTACATGAGAATTATGTTGCCAAGAGACCACATACTTGAAAGTAGAAAAACTGTCTTTTCAGTTTTATGTAAGCCTGTAAATCCTGGAAACAGAGATAGGGGTATCGCTGCGAGGGCTGTCTTTAATATCACTGGCCACCCCCCACTCCCGGGCATGCAATTGCACCTTTTACATACATACTTACACAGACATACTGACACACACACATATATACTGACAGACATACTGACGCAGACAGACATACTGACACAGACAGACAGAAACACAATGACAGGAATACTGAAACACACACAGACACAAACACACTGACATACACACAGACACATAGCCTGACAGGCATACCGACACACAGACACACACACTGACAAACAGACACACACGCACAAAAACATACACTGACAGACATACTGACATACCCATTGACAGTCATAGTGTCACACACACACAGACACTTACACTGACATACACATATACTGTCAGACACACTGACAGACAACCTACTGACACACACATACACTAGCAGACATACTGAGACACACAGACATACACAGACATACAGACAGACATACTGACAGACATACTGGCAAACAGACACACAGACATACTGACGCATTCACACTTTTAAATCCACTCCCCATTTCCTACCTTGAAGGATTGCTTCCCTGGTGTCCAGAGTCGTGGCTGATGCTGTTGGGGCTTGCCAACTCCTCTCTGCTTTCCTGGTGTGGCCTCTCCCGCGCCGCTCTCTCTGGAGGAAGTGACTCACTGCAGTCACTTCCTCCCATGCTGCCAAAAAGCAAAGGTGCTTTTAAAGGTCCCCTGCTTACAAACGCCCACCAGGCGGCCCTAAGTGCATGGGCTACCCAGTGGGCCTCCTTAGGATGCACTGGGGGCCCATGGGTGGGGGAGTGGGAAAAAGTTGTCGAGGGCAGCAGGGCTAAAGAGGTCCCCTTGCGCTGGCATTATTTTTGCTCACCGTCACTTTTTGAAGTAGCATTCATTAGGACACTCAGGTAAAAGGGGGTCGTCCTTCTTTCAATCAAGAAGTCTCACTTATGTTTGACGTTTGAGGAAGAAAACAGGGGTTCATAAAGGGACTTCACAAAAAAGCAGCAATACATAAGAGAGGGGCTCATTAATAACCCATTTTATAGGTTACCAGATTGCATGATCAATGCTTTTGCCACAGTGAAATGGATTCGGCTAATAATTTTCTAAACCTATGCTTTGTTTTTTGTTTTGTTTTTTATATATGATATGCAATAAAATAAATTATCCATTAACTTAAATAAATCATTAAAAACTTTTTTCTAGCAGTACATCAACAGCCAATACGAAGAATCCTGTGATTTGATCTAGAACATTTTGATAAATGATAATGAGATTAGCAGAGCACACATTGTATCATAAAACACCATGAATGTTTCGATCACATGCGATTATTAATAATATGATACAACTAAAAAATAATCTTCTTCTATGTGAAATTAGTACTCTATGTTTTGTTAAAATCTCCCAATGTACATCATTAACCGAATTTGGAACCTACCCCAATGTATGTATATCAGCTTGGATGACAACAAAATCAGAAACTCAAGCTCTCATTTACCATGACTGCTGATCCTTGTAAACCTTCCTGTTGCCCAATAAATACACAGACACCTGTATAGTGGATAAGGGCAATGGCCACAGCTTTATTGAACTTTTAACCAGCATTAACTTCCACCTGTCAGCTGATGGAGGTGATTATTCCACCTCCCCAGAGTCCGAAGCAGCCCGCCTTCCGCCTTCAGCCCAAGCATTCTGCGACTCCCCAATCAGAATTGGCACTTGCCAGCCTCCTTCCCACTCCCCCTGCATTGCACCCCACGCCGTCAGCGCCCTCTCAATCCCAGCTTGCAACCCAACGTTGAAGATATGCAGACCAATCAGATTTAAGTGGACCCGATCCTTCCACATCAAATTTGTGTTGTCCCCTTCTAACTCGACATGCCTGCCCACAATCCCCCCAAGCCCCAACCTAGCAATAGTCATGTTGAGTTTTCTCCTACTGCGCTCGAGCCTTTTGCATGAAGCAGGCGCTGCCAGCATGGCACCTCCGACCACACCACTGTAACATTCTAAACAACGCCATACACTGCGCAACATCATCCTTTATGGAGTGAATCAAGTCAATTGTCCTCACCCGGCCCAGATCATTACCCCCTTCGTGAATAACCAATATAACAGACCTGGAAATGAACCTGCTGAGGAAACGGCACTCTGGATACACTTGACTCCACAACAAACCCGGAATACCCCTCCACCGGACACGAACCTTGTCATAGGAAAACCCCAAGTTACGGCCAAAAGGGCGCTCCTCTGCCCGCCCAGTAGATGTATGAATGCCCTAATTCATACATCGGGGAAGAGGACCTAAAGAGAAAAAATAAGGAACCATAAACAAACACCTAGCCCCCAATCCTGACTACCAATGCACTATAACAGATTACGCCGAACATACAACTGAAACCTACCAGAACTATACCTACCCAACCTTTGCAGCGATTCGGCAGGATAACGCTATCCTAAGTGGCTGCCCCAGTACGGAAGGAATGGGCAGAGTAACCTGTCAGACTCCTTCCGCTAGCAACCAATGCCCCCCTCAACACCTTGGAGAACTGATACCGCATCAAGAGAGACCCGTCCCGATGAACCAGCAGCGACCCTCTGCCCGCTGTTCGGAAATCCAAGAAGCAACGAAACAAACACACTAGGCAAAACTCCCTGCCCACTATACCAATATGAACCCACGCACTCGCTCCCGCCTGCTCCATCTTAGATTTCTGGATTCACAGATCCACAAACCCATCCGACCATCGAAAATCAGCTAACAGCAGTGGAGACTGCCCGCCGGCTCGCAGCCACCAATCCAGCAGAATATTCAAGAACATTAGGGTTATCTCGAAGCGTCCCATGTCCGATGCCAGGCTCCTGTCCACAGTCACGAACCCCAGCCATTTGGATCAAACTGCCTGGTACACCTTACTTGAGGATGCCGACTCCGACACCAAACCCATCAATCCTCCGAACTGAGCTCCAATAATGACTGCAGGGCAAGGCTTCCCCTCCCAATCCACCTCCTTGGAAACGCAGCCACTGAAACCGAGAAAGCGAATCAGCGATGACATTCTCCACCCCGGGCACATGACACGCCCTAACCCACACATTATACTGTAAACTCAACAGGACCAAGCACCTCAGCAATGCCAACCACCGGCGGCAATGCCGACGAGGAACGATTAATCACATGGACAACACTTGTCCGTGTGAAAATTAACCGTCCTATCCTGCAAGTCCTCACCCCACAATTCGAGAGCCACCACAATTGGGAAGAGTTCATGAGGCTTCGAGTGAGATCCCTTCCCTTCCAACCCTCCGGCCACGCCCCGGCACACAACACTGATCCAGAAAGTATGCCCCAGAGCCCTGAGATCCAGACGCATCCGTGTAGAGCTCCAACTCCGAGTTCTGCCAGCCAGCACGACTGACCATCTCTAGGAAGGAGCTCCACAGCTGAGGATCCGCGCTGAGCTTCCTGGTTACCCTTATAAAATGAAAAGTTTCCGATCTCCTAATGTTATACTCCTTCCTTTTGAAGTGGTAAGTGCCCACCCCCCAGACTCCTTTTAATCTATACCTCCTTTCTGCAACATTGTTTCCCCCATTGTTCCACCCCCTTTCTTGGGCAGCAGGGACTCTCTTTCCACATTTTCCCTCTGGACATTTAACAAATGTGTCCCTCGCTACAAAAGGTCAGTGGCTAAGGCTCTATAAAATGTGAGTGTGATACTGTCACATTTTTTTATTACATAACTAGATTTGGCGTATTATACTTTTTCCACCCTTTCTGCTTTTATCTTCCTATATACATCAACAAAAAAATAAAGAAAACTGCCCTACCCAGATAAAAGTCCTTGCTGTACTAAAGACTAAAACGTCCACTATCAAGAGACTATTATTTGTGAGGACTATCACATTGACTTATTTCTTGTTTGTTCCAAAAATCTATTTATTTTTTATATTGTCTATTGGCACAACCCTTTTTTATCTTTTTATTTCTGTATATTCTCCAAAGGGTTTAGAGTGAGTCTCCTTTTAGGGTTGCTGCCCTTTTCTGTTGCTTAGCGCTGAACCATTTTTTGTATTCTTTACTCTGGAGGGAGTCAGGTTATCTCTTCTCAAGTTCCCTTTTCTCATTCCCCTTTCCCTCACTTGTTTCTTTCTACTTTCCATCATTCCTCACTTGTTCCTCTCTACTTTCTGTCATTCCTCACTTGTTCTTTTCTACTTTCCGTCATTCCTCGCTTGTTCCTCTCTACTTTCCGTCATTTCTCATCTGCTCCTCTCTACTTTCTGCCATTCCTCGCTTGTTCCTCTCTACTTTCCATCATTCCTCACTTGTTCCTTTCTACTTTCTGTCATTCCTCACTTTTTCCCCTCTGCATTCCATCATTCCTCACTTGTTCCTCTCTACTTTCTGCCATTCCTCGCTTGTTACTCTCTACTTTTCGTCATTCCTCACTTGTTCCTCTCTACTTTCCGTCATTCCTCGCTTGTTTTTCCCTACTTTCTGTCATTCCTCACTTGTTCCTCTCTACTTTCTGTCATTCCTCACTTGTTCCTCTCTACTTTCCATCATTCCTCACTTGTTCTTTTCTACTTTCTGTCATTCCTCACTTTTTTCCCTCTACTTTCCTTCATTCCTCACTTGTTCCTCTCTACTTTCTGCCATTCCTCGCTTGTTCCTTTCTACTTTCTGTCATTCCTCACTTTTTCCCCTCTACTATTCATCATTCCTCACTTGTTCTTCTCTACTTTCCGTCATTCCTCGCTTGTTCCTCTCTACTTTCCGTCATTCCTCACTTGTTCCTCTCTACTTTCCATCATTCCTCATTTGCTCCTCTCTACTTTCTGCCATTCCTCGCTTGTTCCTCTCTACTTTCCATCATTCCTCACTTGTTCCTTTCTACTTTCTGTCATTTCTCACTTTTTCCCCTCTACTTTCCATCATTCCTCACTTGTTCCTCTCTACGTTCTGTCATTCCTCACTTGTTCCTCTCTACTTTCCATCATTCCTCACTTGTTCCTTTCTACTTTCTGTCATTCCTCACTTGTTCCTCTCTACTTTCCTTTATTCCTCACTTGTTCCTCTCTACTTTCCGTCATTCCTCACTTGTTCTTTTCTACTTTCTGTCATTCCTCACTTTTTCCCCTCTACTTTCCATCATTTCTCACTTGTTCCTCTCAACTTTCTGCCATTCCTCGCTTGTTCCTCTTGAAAACAGATGTAAAAAAAGGCTGAATTTGATGGACGTGAGTCTCTTTTCAGCTATGTAACTACTGCTTGCCATTCATACATTTCTCAATGAGCTATAATGCAGTGTACGGTTGGCAAATCATACATACGCACATATGGAAAGCCTGTTGTGGACAAAATGCCCACTCCAGAAATATAAAACTAATATAAAACTAATTCATGCATCTTTTTGGGAGAAATGGTTATTGCTACTAAATGGCTGATTTTTCATTCTGGATTTTTTTATTTAATATTTAGATGTGTCACATGCCTTCAAGAGGTTAAATCATTTATGATACTAAGGAAATACAAGTTTTTTAAAAATCATTTATGAAAAGAAAAAGTTCAGCTGCAGAATATAGCCCGAGGAGGCGGCCAAAGGCTGGCTGGATAAGGGGCATGTGTGGCTGTGGGAAGGTGTACGTGTAACTGGGGATGAGTGTTAGAAAGGGGTGTCGTAAAGGGAGGGAAGGGGGCAGTGGTGTATATAGGTGGGCATATTCCCCCCTCACCTCAGCCATTTTACAAATTCTGGCGTGGTAACAGCTTCCCTCCCTTCCTTGTGGCTTGGCTGGTGTTTTGTGAAGTTGATTCCTTTTTCCTGTCACAGCTGACGGGGAAGGTTCTGGCCAATCTGAAGGTATCAGGAGCATATGGGGAAGAAGGAAGGTCGGGGCTGATCCCTCCCCTAATCTCTGGTACATGGTTTGGATAAATGGACGTGCCCACTGAGCCAAAGGCCGGCTAGTGGTTGGCATTGCGGTATGGTAAGGCCAAGTTGGAGGCCAGTTGGTGGTTAGGATGAGGGGGGAGGACAGGCTCCATAAGGATTTGGGATTATCGGTGGGATGAATTGGCAAGGACTAGTTAAGTTAAATATTATATTATGTTAATATGTTAAGTTATGGTTAACGATATTTGTTCAAGTGTAAATAAAGCTGTGGCCTATTTTATACCACAATTATTGCTCAGGTTTTTATTGTAAAGAGGGAGGTTAAATGGGGGATTTTGGTGTCGCACTCCCCCGCCCCGCACGCACACAAAGCCTACATGAACCACAGCATAGCCATATAGTTTAAGTTCACCCACACTTTATATAAATAAAAAAGGTTTACAGTGCAAATACTGCTGTTGCATATACTGTGCATACAATTTTTACATTTTCAACAATTGAACATTTGCAAAAAATACCACTGTACCATAAAATCAAATATACATAAAAAAAGTGCACAATAACTAAATCCAACATACTTAAAACACACACACACACTAACAGACACACACACACACTAACAGACACACACTAACAGACAAACACACTTACACTAACAGACACACACACACTCACTAACAGACACACACTTACTCACTAACAGACAAACACACACTCACTAACAGACAGACACACACTAAGAATGCTGGTGGGGGGTTCTCGCTGGCGTGGGAGCACTTTCCCCTGAGCGCTCTGCTCAGCTCCTTCAGCGCCGCAGAGTGATGCCGGGAGACGGAATATGACGCGCGAGGGAGCTGAGCAGAGCGCTCAGGGGAAAGTGCTCCCCCGCCAGCACCACCCGACCGACCGGATTGTTAGTTAGCCGCAAGGCTAACAAGACATTTGCCCTGGGCATTTGGGGGCGGCTTTTTTTGCCGCCCCCTGGAAAGTGCCGCCAAAGGCAAATGCCTTGTTTGCCTTGCGGCTAATACATCCCTGGTCTTTGTTTTGGGGCCCCAGGCCAGCTCAGGGCCCCAAGCAATTGCTTGGTTTGCTTGCCTTGTCGCGACGGGCCTGCCCAGATATCAATGGTTATGGCAATATTTAGGAGCCCTAGACTGACAGGTGAGCCACATGCAGCACTTTAAATCTAGTTAACTGCACTCACTTGTGTTGATTCCTGTGCTGCCCATAGTCTGAGTGAGACCCCTAGGGTCTGAAAAGACTCTGTCAGGGTTTCTCTGCATGCCCTCTGCAATGATATTACTGAAGGACTTGGCCAGCTGCCCACCACCAATCACATCATGGAATCCCTTAGTGGTGAGGGGTAGGGGATAGGGTAGGATTATGGCTAGTTGTAGGGTAAGTGTTAGTGTAAAGGTTAATGCTGGGTTAGTGAATGTGTAGGATTAAGGTTAGGGTAGGTATATGGTTAATGTTAGTGTAAAGGTTAGGGTTAATGTTGTTCTAGGGTTGGGAATGTGTAGGATTAAGGTTTTGGTGAGGTTAGAGTAGGTATTTGGTTAGAGTTAGTATAAGCATAGAGTTAGCGGCACGGTTGGTATGGGGTTGGTGGGGTTTGGTATAGGGTTAGTGTTAACTATGGAAAATGAATTTAGATGCTAGGAATATGAGGCCAATAAAAATCAGGATTGATATGTAAAGATATTTTAGCCCTTTTTTCCTGGCAAAAAAAATGATTATGAGCACAAATGTGAAAACAGGTATTTTTTGTTTTTTACTCCCCACCCCCCCAATTTTTTATATTTTAGTCACACTTAATCTTGTGTTAAAGGACCACTCTAGGCACCCAGACCACTTCAGCTTAATGAAGTGGTCTGGGTGCCAGGTCCTTCTAGGGTTAACCCATTTTTTTTATAAACATAGCAGTTTCAGAGAAACTGCTATGTTTATTAATGGGTTAAGCCTTCCCCCTAATCCTCTAGTGGCTGTCTCATTGACAGCCACTAGAGGCGCTTGCGTGCTTCTCACTGTGATTTTCACAGTGAGAGCACGCCAGCGTCCATAGGAAAGCATTATGAATGCTTTCCTATGACGGGCTGAATGCGCGCGCAGCTTTGCCGCGCGTGCGCATTCAGCCGACGGGGAGGAGAGAGGAGGATCGGAGGAGGAGAGCTCTCCGCCCAGCGCTGGAAAAAGGTAAGTTTTAACCCCTTTCCAGAGCCGGGCGGGAGGGGGACCCTGAGGGTGGGGGCACCCTCAGGGCACTATAGTGCCAGGAAAACGAGTATGTTTTCCTGGCACTATAGTGGTCCTTTAAGCATATATATAGGGTATTAAAATAAAGAATTTCTGTCCTTTAAAAAACAATACATAATATGTAAAAAGGCATTTAAAGAATAATCCTAAAATTATTCTACGTTTTATTTTGGTTCAGTAGTTGGACCATTGTCTCCATTCCTAAGGGATTAAAGAAACTTTCCACGCACCATAACCACTACAGTTTACTGCAGTAGTGATGGTGCCCTAAGTGCCCTGGTGCGTCATCCCACTGTAAGTAATCAAATAGTTTTTCTTTTTTTAATTTATTACCTGGGGTACGACAGAAGCTGTTCCTGCCCTTTCTGGTCCTGAGTGCCGGAGTTCCTGCAAGGTTCAACTATGAAACAGTTTGACTACTAACAGTGAAAGGTGGCTACCAGGGCACTCCTAGTACCATAACCACATATGGTGCTTCAAGTATTCCTTTAAGAATCTGCTCTGAAGCCGTGACCTGAGATTTGAATGGAAATACATAGAGTAATATTCTGAGTCGATTTACTAGTTACAAAATAAACCATGGTGCAAAGTGTACTTGGCTCATCCTCTGTCTACATGTGTTGACAGTGTTGTCTATATATTGATGTTTACAAATGGGCCTTCTAGCAGGGAAGCCGTTATAGGCAGTTGTGTTAGTCTATAATTTATTTAAAATTGAAAATAATGGCATTACAAGTGCCACTGGGTTCCCTGCAGACTCTGACTCAGTGGTAGAAGAGCAGGCTAATCTTGACGCTACATAACAGCTTTGAGAATATGGATATAGATGGACAGACAGGAGGGTGAACAGACAGACAGGATTGTCGCTGGGAATTTATGTATTTTAGGTTGTAAATCCGACCCTTATTTTCTCGAAACTGCTTGTATCTATGCACCTCAACAGCTGGCAGATAGTTAAATGCTGGCCTGTTATGTTAGTTAGTAAAGGTGTAGCCATTGCTGTATCCGCAAGATTTGATGTCTCTGGTCTGTTATTTTGGGGGCTTTGGTTGGGAAGGTCGAGGTTTAGGGTTCAGCACTCAAGACAGACAGACAGAGTAGAGGGTAGACAGTAGACAGGCATTCTGGAATACAGACAGACACACACACATATATCTGTTTAGTTGGGTAGTTAAGGGCTTGTATCTATAGATATAAAACAACCCTCCCTGCTGATGTAATCATCTGTTTGAAGTCTAAGAGTTAGCTTAGCTAGGATCAGTTACTGTAAATGCGGTGATGTATACCGTCCAATTTTCTTAAATCTTTTAAGACTTTCACAGCCTAATGGTCAGTCGTGTTTACGTTGAACATGTTTGATCATTCGAAGGAGAGTCACTAATATCTCCGTAACCTTTCTCGTTGCTCTAGGATACATTAATCTCACCGATTTGGTCCTAGGATGGTGACATACATGCATGGGCATAAGGCACTCAACTCACAAGATAATCTAATTGCTGCTTTCGCATACAAGTTCCATTGTCAAGGTCACGTTAAGCCAAGGGGATACAGTGTTGTAGCAGATTACACTCCTATTTTACAGATGAATATCATGCTAAGGAAGTGTCTTCGTAGATCATTTAAAAAGTAGCACGAAATTACGACAAGGTGCTTTTTTCCTGTAATAACTTTCGTTTGGGTGCTAGAGATTGCTTAAAATATGATCGCCTTTTAGCGAGGAATAAATAACAAAAAAGATGCATAATCACTGCTTATTTCAATTTTTCCCTGGTAATAATTTATTAATCATATAACCAGTTGGAATAAATGTCATAACTGAGCAGACATACTTACAAAATAAAAACTATTTTAGCTTATTTTTTCTTTGTGTTATGTTTCCTAGACTTGGCACAGCAAAAAAAATAATAATAATTTTACCTGAAAATAAAAAAGAATTTGGTGACGGGCGAATTTTGGCCATATGGGGCTTTGGCTTAGTTAAATTTCTAACTAAAAGGCACAGAACGGGGCCAGTCCTGAAAAGTATACAGATCATGTCAATGTTAAATATGCATAAATTCTACATCATTCTCCTTCCATGTTATTCACACGTCAATTTAGAAGTGACCTGAAGAGGAACAAAAAGGTGGAGCAGTAAAAAAAATAAAAAAAATAATAATAATAAAAAAATATAAATAAAAAAATAATTAAAAAAAAAATATATATAAAATATTCTTCTCAATTGAATAAAATTTGATCTGTTCCCAAGCCATGAATTATCTTTCTTCCTACGAGTCATTGCTCTTTTTGGTGCCACAGGAGGAGCTCAGAATGACGAATTAACACGAACAGCCTCATCGATTGCGTGTTCAGTTTGTTTCACGATTAGGCCATATTTTGGTTTGGAGTTCATGAATTCGAATGAACACGTGAACGGCCCAGAAAGTACCCATTATTAACACTTCCTACAAATGAGAATAAATAGCCTCATAGAAACATAGAATGTGTTCGGCCCATCTAGTCTGCCCAATAATCTATAACTCATCTCACTAATCTATAACGACCAGAGAGAACATTGTTATAGCTAGATCTCTGCCTGTATTCATTTCTGGCTGTGTTTCTATTTACACTAAGTTATCATACTTCATATTTTCATTTTTGATGGCTAACATGGGGATAAGAAAAATAATATGGAACTGCCATTAACATGATTTTCCTATATTGTTTAAGTGAGAGTGATTAATGGTAATAAGTGATACAGTTCTTTCTTTCTCTATGGACTCAAATTGCTTTTACTCTTATTCCATCTACATCGGGGAGTTTGTGATAATAGCTACTGGCCTTGAAAGAGTTGCAGAGATAGATGTTTAGTATTTGTTTAAATCAGTGTGGAGGAGCAGCCCCTTTCACTGAGCTGGGGAGAGTTACTAACAAGCTTGTTTATCACATTTTCAGCGATCTCTTGGTTATTCTCTAAAGTGAAATTTCAAAGTAAATTTAACCCCTTAAGGACCAAACTACTGGAATAAAAGGGAATCATGACATGACACACATGTCATGTGTCCTTAAGGGACACAAAAGTGACTTTCAAATTTAAGGTAAAAATAAAAATACACCATATTTCTGGCGCTGATGATTCCTCAACACACCTTACTACTTCTCCTCCCATGGCATCGTCCAATTCATCGGGGACTTGATGCGCAGGCACAGCAAGAGCCACATGTACTTTCAAACTTCCACATAGGAAAGTATTGATTTAGTGCATATATAGTCCTATATATTTGAAATTCACTTTGAATTCTCACTTTACCAAATAGAAACATAGAATGTGACGGCAGACATAGAATGTGACGCCCATCTAGTCTGCCCAATTTTCTAAATACTCTCATTAGTCCCTGGCCTTATCTTATAGTTAGGATAGCCTTATGCCTATCCCACACATGCTTAAACTCCTCACTGTGTTAACCTCTACCACTTCAGCTGGAAGGCTATTCCATGCATCCACTACCCTCTCAGTAAAGTAATACTTCCTGATATTATTTTTAAACCTTTGTCCCTCTAATTTAAGACTATGTCCTCTTGTTGTGGTAGTTTTTCTTCTTTTAAATATAGTCTCCTCCTTTACTGTGTTGATTCCCTTTATGTATTTAAATGTTTCTATCTCATCCCCCCCCCTGTCTCGTTTTTCCTCCAAGCTATACATGTTAAGATCCTTTAACCTTTCCTGGTAAGTTTTATCCCGCAATCCATGAACCCGTTTAGTAGCCCTTCTCTGAACTCTCTCTAAGGTATCAATATCCTTCTGAAGATACGGTCTCCAGTACTGCGTATAATACTCCAAGTGAAAAGAAAAAAAATATAGGGCTCTCTCTCTGTCAAACATGATGGTGGCCACAGCGCACGGGGATCCCGGGAACCAGCTCCCTCCGCACCACACGTCCTCGCCCGGATCGGGTACTACGAGATAGAGAGGACTATCGGCAAGGGGAACTTCGCGGTAGTGAATAATTTTTTTAATAGAAAAAAAATGAATGTTCCATTTTACGGGCATCCAATGTAGAGAACAAAAACAAGGATAATAATGATGTGTAGAAGAGCTATTGAACAGCCACATAGAAACCTTTCTGCAGAATATTGCATCAACTGAACGCAATGTTTGTGGCAAACCTAGCCACTTGGACTATAACCCGAGACTGTACCTTTAAGGGTTGCCTGCATGTCGGTGGAGATATGTGTTTAACTACGTACACTGTATGCTGACTGTAATATCTTGAATTGCCTGTATTTGCTATCCGCCGAATGCGGATAGCTATTTGTATGGGGTTTTCCTTTCGTTTCACGAATGGCACTTTGGAGGGCCGTTCATGAACCGAAAACATGACCCCTAATAGCCCACACACTTAGAGGCGTGTGGCGCTTGTTATCCGATGGCAACAATGTTGCAATCGTAATTAGAGGCTCTCCTGGGTGGCCGTCGTTCGACTACCGACCATGCGGCGGTCGGCCATCTTGGATCCTTTGTTCCCTCAGCGGTGTTAGGTCGTCGAACGCATGGTACTAAAAACGGCTACTCGACGGCACGAACACCGCTGAGCCTCCAGGAGGTTCAGGAGTTCCAGGCCGTTCGGTATTTCATTCCCTGGAAGGCAATCGGTCTTTTTAATATGTTTCTCAATAAATGTGTTTTTCGTGCGGCGTTCGGTTATTTTAGCTGGGATCTGAGCGGTAATCTCACGAATGATGCGCTCAGACCCCAGCTATCTACCGAACGTCCATTCGTGCAAATAAACTGTATATTCGCAAAGTTACAGATTTTTATATAAATTGTCGGTTCTGCTGCACGGAGGGATAATCCACTTAACGGCATATTCTAGGAGGAGGATCCCTCTCGTGCAGCAGTGCCTGATGGGAGAAATGTGTTGTACTGTAAGTTCCCCATGTAGTCCCCTCTGGGAATGCCCCTGGGAGGGGACTCAGGAAACCCCTTGCATGGGGACTTGTATAAATTGTGAAGCAGAATTAAAGGACTTCAGTTGACTCTCAGAACTGTGTTTCGTCCGGTTACTGGGAGGTTGGGGATATTGCCTTGTTGTTTCAGCGCTTGACTGTGGATTACTTCCTGAACCAGCGGAATTCGTGGATTTAATATTGGCGTTCCGCTGCAATGTTGTTCAGAGTTTAAGGGTTCCTCCAAGATTTCGCAGTTTTGACCCACTGTATTCTCTGCCAGACTGTCCACAACGGAGCTTATTGTCATCAGACTGCCTCTCCTCATTACAAGTACTGCTGTTATTTCATGGTTTACCTTCAGCAAGCTGGTATTCAACCACCCCTAGGGTTTAGTAAGGCATTTATTTATTGTTTCTATTGGAACATTTGAGCATAGCTTGAAAGAGATGTACATTTTCATGTCATCTGCATAACAATAATAGCGTAGATTATGTTGCCATATGATATCTCCCATAGGATGCGTATACACAGCGATTAACTTGGATATTATATGGATCCTTGTGGGACCACACATGTCAGGGGAACAGGAGCAGAGATGTATATACACAATATACTCTCTGAAAAGCTTTTTTACCATCTTAAGACAGAACCCTCCAACCCACACATTCTGCAGACAGTCAATCAAAATGATCGATAATGACAAATGCTGCCCAGAGATCAGAATACTCACCCTTGTCCTTTGCCATCAGAAGATCATTAAGTACATGTGCAAGAGCAGTCTCTGTGCTTTGTTTTTCCAGAAACATGACTGGAATAATTCATAAATGTTGCTAGCTGATAATCAAGAGTATAGAGTGTGATGGCCCACGGGCACTTTGTTGGAAACTGGAACTCAGAAGCAATAGAACAGCTCTCCGTTACAAGCATGACCCACAGGTAACCCTGGAGGTGATGACAGGGCTCTGAGATGTCTGTGATGTCTTATTATAATAAGGAAGGCTGAATAAGGGTAAGGCAGAGTCAGCCGATCCAGAGGTCAGGGCAGGCAGCAAGTAGCAGAGTCAGGAGTCAGGCAAAAGTCAAAATAACCAGAAGAAGCAGGACAGTATAGAAGAGCAAGGACAAACAATGCTAAGAGTCTTGAGAAAGGCTTAAAAACAGCCAAGCACTGGAGGATGTGCGCTGGATTTAATGGGCTGTTTGGTCACATGACTGGTCTCTCCTGCAGGTGGGGTCACCATGGGTCAATAAATCAAACTCAGCACCATCTTGGCTACATCATCAATCGTCCTTGTTTTGCCTCCACCCCCCTCCTCCTTCACCTTCCGACACGCTGCGTGATCTCCCGTCTGATCTCCCTGCCTGGCTGCCACCATCTTGGTATAATAGAGACACCACCAGAATTTCCACAGCCATGGGCAAGCAGCAGAGGGGGTTGGCCAGTATACAGGAACCACAGGAGTCAAAACTAGACATGTGCAATTCGTTTTGGTCCGAATATGAATTCGGACGAATTTCGGGCAATTCGGACATTCGGGTATACCGAATGTCCGAATTGCCGAAGTGCCGAAGTGCCGAAGTCCCGAAGTTCCAAAATTACTGAATTGCCGAAGTGTCGAAGTGCCGAAGTTCCGAAGTGCAGAAGTTCCGAAGTTGCCGAAGTTCCGAAGTGTCAAAGTGCCGAAGCACGGTATTGCCTAAGTACTAAAATACTTACCCAGTGAAAGAAGAAGAATGTTACATTATATACAATTTTAAATAAAAAGTATACAAACATAGCCAGGATTCAACTGTAAGTATTTGCAACACTTGTAACAATCAAGTAACATACATTCATATAAAATGTAAGTTACTTAGCCAGTCAATGTAATGACAGGAATTAATAAGTAGATAACTCCCTAATTCCCACGGTATTAGGGAGCTATCTACGAAAAGGCTGAAAGACCTAAATTGGTCTTTAAGCCAAATTTACTAATACTAAGTAAAGATTACTTAGTATTAGTAAATTATGACCCTACTCGCTATACCGCGAGTAGGGGCATGTCTATTAAACAGTGAGCAGCCTGTGGCTCTCTGGTTACTTTATTTTTTTTTTAGGGTCCCCACCCGCCGGTCAGGGGTGGGGGCCAGGGGGAGGACAATAGGTCCCCCCTATTGGTATTTAGGGCCCCCACCCACCGCTCAGGGGTGGGGGCTGGGGGGAGGACATTAGGTCCCCCCCTAATTAGTATTTAGGGCTCCAACCCGCTGCTCAGGGGTGGGGGCCAGGGGGAAGACATTAGGCCCCCCTTATTAGTATTTAGGGCCCCCACCCACCGCTCAGGGGTGGGTGACAGGGGGGAGGACCTTATTAGTATTTAGGGCCCCCACCAACTGCTCAGGGGTGGGGGCCAGGGGGGAGGACATTACGTCCCCCCCCTTATTAGTATTTAGGGCCCCCACCCGCCGCTCAGGGGTGGGGGCCAGGGGGGAGGACATTAGGTCCCCCCCATTCCAATTTAGGGCCCCCACCCGCCGCTCAGTGGTGGGGGCCAGGGGGAGGACATTAGGTCCCCCCTTATTAGTATTTAGGGCCCCCACCCGCCGCTCAGGAACCAAATCAGATGGACCAGAGAGGAGCAAAAATATATTATGAATGTATTTTGATGAGTTTAAGACTCTTTATGTTCATTTCGGATAAAGCAATTGTGTGTGTGTTGCCTGAGTATTGTATGTCTGTGTGTGTGTGGGGGGGGGCTGATAGCTGTGTGGTGAGAGTGTGGTTTGTGTGTGTGGAGAGGAGTGTTGTGTGTGTTGTGTCTGAGTGTGTTTGGAAAGCTTTTTGTTTGTCCCCCCCCATACCCCTCCTCCTGCTTATCCATTCGCAGAAGAGGGTGCTGTATCTGGTGGTCCAGTGGATGGTGAGCTGCATTCGTGGTTACCTGATGTGGGAGCATTGTGGTCTTCATAAATATCGGCTGTAGACCACCTAAGTGCTCCAAGTCATTGAGAAGTGTTGGGGGATTGCAAAGAAGTGACCTACACCTGATAGACCTTGAGCTAGTGAGGTGACACAGGGTCAAGAACGGAGATATTTTGACCTCCCTCCTGGCTAATGGCAGGATCTCCGGGGCCAATCGTGTGCTGTCTGAACACAGTCCTAGCGGCTGCCTATGCCACCTTATGGGTAATCTGGTTCTGAGTGTTGGTTGGGAGGGTAAAATCCACTTAGTCGTTATGCTATATTGTTTACGTTTTGAGAGTTTCCTGTTTAAGAAAAGTTAGGAAATTAAAATATATTTTTAATGAGTGGTTATCTTTTCTTTTTGAATAATTGATAACTGACTTTTTTTGTATATATCTTTTTTTTTAGATTTTGTCAGGAAATACAACATGTATGTTTTTTTTTTAATATTATAAGAATAGTGGGACTCGCAGGCCCCCAATAAACAGAGATAATCAAGGAAACACACAGGTCTCAGGTCCTCCATCTTTGTAAACTATAGTGTCAGCAGTGGCATTGTGTCCCGCTTCCAACATTTAGGATGCCAATGGTCAGGGAACGTTTGTATTGGGTTGTGGGCATGGTAGTATGGCCGAGTAGATAGGATGCTGGGTGGAAGGGCGGGGGCTTATCAGTAAACACGTTAACAGTAGACGCAATGCGTTTTCAGAACTGGGCTATTATTGGGCATTCCCACCAAATGTGGAAGAAGGAGCCCAGAGACCTATTGCATCTCCAGCATTGAACATCCAAGTCAGGATAGACCCTCTGCAGACGCTTCAGTGTCATATACCATCATAAGAGCATTTTGTATGCAGCTTCCGGGGTCTGATGACACAATGGTGGATAATTGACTTTTTTTTGTGAGAACTTGAAATGTGTGATAAGAAAGCTTACATATCTATAGATCTTTTTGCTTATCAACCCAGAACAATACATATTGCTAACATCTAAACTCAAAATATACAAGCAGTCCTCCCAACAGTCCCGATTATGGCTGGCTAGTCCCAGTTTTCTGGGCCATGCCTTTCTGACTTACTTCCACTTTTAGAGACACCGGGGAACTACCCCAAACAAGCATAGCGTGAGAACCCATTGTACAGCGCTACATAATCTGATGGCGCTATATAAATAATAAAATAATAATAATATCATTAGACACACTCGCATTATATTCAGGGGACAAGGATACTGCAGGGAGCACAGAAACAGTGCCTCCTGCTAGGTCTAAGTGCCATGGGCTGGCCTTGCATGATTGTCATTACATGAATGTGCATTTACGCCAGGCTGACCTGCCAGTAATTCCGATCGACAGCCTCCTTTTTGGTCAGTTAACCCCATTTGGACGGAGACAATTACATGATCACATCCCTCCAGCCAGCCCCCTGATTCTTTGGAGTTGTACACGTGTGTGATGATATATATATATATGTAATGGCATGAAAATAGCATGTGATAGCATGAATAAAGCGTGTGATAGCATGAATAAAGCATGTGATAGCATGAATATAGCATGTGATAGCATGAATAAAGCGTGTGAAAGCATGAATATAGCGTGTGATAGCATGAATATAGCACGTAATAGCATGGATATAGCATGTGAAAGCATCAATATAGCATGTGATAGCATGAATATAGTGTGTGATAACCTGAATATAGCATGTGATAGCATGAATATAGCGTGTGATAGCATGAATATAGCATGTGATAGCATGAATATAGTGTGGAATAGCATGAATATAGCATGTGATAGCATAAATAAAGCGTGTGATAGCATGAATATAGCGTGTGATAGCCTGAATATAGTATGTGATAGCATGAA
The DNA here is from genome assembly GCA_933207985.1 of Pelobates cultripes. Taxonomy (NCBI): domain Eukaryota; kingdom Metazoa; phylum Chordata; class Amphibia; order Anura; family Pelobatidae; genus Pelobates; species Pelobates cultripes. The sequence goes on along the minus strand of OW240923.1, from coordinate 120,616,399 downwards.
TATAGCATGTGATAGCATGAATATATCGTGTAATAGCCTGAATATAGCATGTGATAGCATGAATATAGCATGTGATAGCATGAATATAGCGTGGAATAGCCTGAATATAGCATGTGATAGCATGAATATATCGTGTAATAGCCTGAATATAGCATGTGATAGCATGAATACAGCGTGTGATAGCATGAATGTAGCGTGTGACAGCCTAAATATATCGTGTGATAGCATGAATATAGCGTGTGAAAGCCTGAATATAGTATGTGATATCTTGAATGTTGTGTGTGATAGCATGAATATAGCATGTGATAGCATGAATATAGTGTGTGATAGCCTGACTATAGCGTGTGATAGCATGAATATAACGTGTGATAGCATGAATATAGCGTGCGATAGCATGAATATAGCGTGTGATAGCATTAATATATTGTGTGATAGCCTGAATATAGTGTGTGATAGCATGAATATAGCGTGTGATAGCATGAATATAGCGTGTGATAGCATTAATATATTGTGTGATAGCCTGAATATAGTGTGTGATAGCATGAATATAGCGTGTGATAGCATGAATATATAGCGTGTGATAGCATTAATATATTGTGTGATAGCCTGAATATAGCGTGTGATAGCTTGAATATATTGTGTGATAGCCTGAATATAGCGTGTGATAGCCTGAATATAGCGTGTGATAGCATGAATATAGCGTGTGATAGCCTGAATATAGTGTGTGATAGCCTGAATATAGCGTGTGATAGCCTGAATATAGCGTGTGATAGCTTGAATACAATGTCTCAGAGGTACTCTGGAGAAATCTTAAACCATCAGACTGAATATCGTGATTCCTATAATATATGTCTCCGAGTTATGTATCACTTTTTTACAGGACATTCTAAGCTAAAGGACGCATCTTAATGAAGTGGTTTTGGTGCACAGATACTGCCCCTTTTTTGTGCCATTGAAAACTTTGCCGTTTGTGCTGGATTGCAGGTATTTTTATGGCAATTTTTAAAATAAATTTATTTAGAGTGTTCCTTTACGTTATATTTTTATTGCATTTCATCCTGGCCTGAATAAGTTTGATGGGAGTCCCAGTCCTGCATAGCAATCGCTATTTACATTGAAAGTCATTCATTCTTTTCTTCTCCGCTTACTGACAGACACGAAAATACACTTTGGGGACAGAGAGACACGCCGGGGTCTGGAAGGGGCAGAGTTAATAATATCAGTACTGCTCTGAAGTGAGACTCCCATCAAGCTTTGCCAGGCTGGGTTACTAATGCACAGTGTGACGTTAAACGGTGCCGTATGGGATTTGAAAGCAAGAAATAAAACTGTTACTTTAAATATGCAGAGTTCTGTAAAAAAGACACATCAAATCACTGTACTGTGCTTTGACAGAACGCACAATAATTGCCCTGCAATTCATTTATACAAAGATCAGCTTACCAGTCAGGAATTGCATTCTACCCCCACCTCCCTCCCTTCCCAAGCACGTTCCTGACTCTATTACCTGCTTGTATGTTCGAAATACAATATTATGTATTCCACTACCTGAGCTGCTAATTGCAATGAATACCTAAAAATCATCATATGTTTATACAGCAAACCGAGAAAAACACGCCATCCATCCTTAACACGTTGGGTATCGGTGAGATATAGGGTTATTCAGGAAACCAGGAAATTCACAGAATTGACATTTATTTTGTAGGTCGATGAACTAGACAAACAGACAAGTTAAAGATTTTTTTTTCAGTTTGGATGTTTTGGCCCAAATGTTGCATTTATCAGTTTATAGAATATTCAGATTGTATTTTTTTATTATGCTCTCTTGGTACTCAATGGGTTAAGAGGATGCAGAACAGAATCAGGTCGGAGTTCAAAGTGACAGGCTGGTATTAAAGTGCCACCTTGTGGTGAGGAGCAGGGATCTCCCTCCTACATCTTCAAGAAAGCTATAATTATACTGGGGGTCCCCTTTCCCTCCCACCCACATTTCTCAAAGGATGGCCCCTGCATGACTAACCCTTCCAGCTATAGAGAAGGAGTCTCCACATCCAATGACTTGGTTCGCCTGCTGCCTGAGAGATGACAAACCTCATAACAGCAGACCCTCCTACATGAGGATAAAGAGACAATCTTAATTATACACAGAATCTCGATAACTTCCTACCATTTATTCCAGAGCTATTAATTTGAGAGCTGTACAATGATACAAACTAATAATAGCACATGCAATTTTACAGATCGTTTTAATCTTTTGTAACTTTTATAACAAAACCATTATTAGAACCTGACATGAATTTGCTGCATTGATAGATTTTCTCATTAAAGACAGTATTTGATTATTCTTAGCCAAACTGTGTCTATAATTTTACAAACAGAGCCACTCTTTCGTAGATGTTCATATCTGCCTAAACATAGTTTGAAAAACGTAATTGAAATGATTAAAGGGGTCATTCTCTTGGCCTTGGGATCTCTCAGACAGGTGCATACCTTTCGGAACCCTTATCATTTAAATAGCATAAACACTTATTTGAAACGTTAGACTAGTAAGTTATATATATATAAATGCAATACAATGTTGTTTTATTAAAAAGGTGATCAATAAATTATACCCATTTACACAATATTAGTATAATAATTATTCATTTACAGAACGACTGATGTTTTCTTTTTCTAGGAATATTTCAATCTTGGTTTGACTGAACAGAAATGAACATTTTTATCACATATTGTAGGCACAACAATAATAGATAAATAAAATTCACAAAGTGCTCTATTTATGGGCACCCACACCATTTACATCTGTTCCCAGTATTGCACGTCTTAGGTGCCCCAAAATGTTCCCCATGGTTAAAAGCTAAATCCTGGGGAGCACACATTAATGGAGACAGGGATTACTTTTATTTTTCTATAAATACCTCCTGCTTTAACACGCAAATTGTGGACTATCGCTCTGAATATTAATGTGTTGCTGGGCTATAACGTCTGATTCACTAGAACTCAGGATTCTATTCCAATTCGTATTCACCATGATGACTTAAACACTCTTCTTTACTCAGCCGTACCAGCCTCTCAAAGAGTTCACTCTTAGAAACGCTTGCGGAAAATGCCTGGGATTATAAAACTGCATTATTGTAGGAGCTGGGGAAGGTGAAAAATAGTTATAATGACAAGGACACTTCAGGGAAGTTATAGATAGAACGCATTCAAAGTGAGAACAAGTATTCTAGCTCCAAGGGAGAAAAGGGTATATCACTGATACATGGTCCTGTGAGTAACACGTGATTAATAGGACAATTCTACAAACCCTTCACCAAGCCTATGGGGAAATATATATATTACAGTGCCTGTAATAATAACCAAAACAACTTCAAATCATGCACAGAATGTGTTGTAACTACAATGGCTAAATGACACCGACTTGTGTAGGCAGTGGAAGAGAATTAAAGGATCCACACACACAGTGCCAGCCATGAAAAATACACAAAACGAACAGTGAGGCGTTGTGATATAACCAAAGGGTTGCAACATTCTGGCTACAGTAGCCGTCATTGGAGGAAAAAAATCCCCAAGTCTTCAAGTCTTTTGCTGAAATAAAAATCCATTTAAAGGATTACTTCAACCGTTTGGTTTTTTTTTGTTTAACTTTATGGTGCCCAACTGTGCACCTGTTACTTGGTCCCCAACCATTATTACTGTTGAAAACCCTATATTTAAAGAGGAAACTTACCTGGAAGCCAGCTCCCATCTCCAAGATCCAATCAAATTCTTTTCACAGAGAAACATTTGATTGGACTATTTTAACTCACTCAGAACACATGCGCAGGCTCAGAGACAGAGGGGAGGGGGCAAGAAGGGGGGTTAGACAAGGGATGGAGGGATTTACAAAAATAAATAGGCAAATATTAAGCAATGGTGGGAGGGATCACAGGAGAGAGGAGGCTGTAGCAAGCACAGTTTAGTGAAAGGAGGCCCTGGCAGGACTAGGAGGTGGGCATAGGTAAATCATTGTTAAGATTGGATGGTTGGTAAGTGAGGGGTCATAAATATATTCGAATAGCCATTTTAGATCAGTTAATTTAATTACTTAACAGCTTTGGTTTGTGGACACGAAGCTGATTACGTCTGTCATTAGCTGATGATAGATGTAATTTTTGCACACAATAAACATTAGGCTGCCTAGAACAATATGTTATGAGACCCTGGCACAGGAGTGCAGATATCTCTCAAGCTGGAACACAGCGCATACAGTTTATTTTCACCATAACCACTTCTAAAAACAGAACAGGTCATGGAGGTCGGAGTTGCTCTGTTCGGCTATAATGGTTAATATACAGCCCTGGTATATGTTATATGTATTATTATTTCTACAACAAATTCCCCTCATGAAAATGGAGTCTGGCAGCAATATTTGGTCCTTAACTTTTCAATTCTTTTTCTTAATTTTCTCTGGGAATCATTGTTTAATGAACTAGACCCCACGGAAAAACAGGTTACTCATCAGACAGAGAATAGAAATCAAATGTATCTGACAGTCTCCTCTCTCGCACACTCTATTTGGCAAAGCGTATTTGGCCTGGAGAAAGTGCCATGCAATGAATGTATATCCTTTCACCTGAAGGCCATCTCTGTACGCTGAGCACGGATTGGCATTGATGTAGTTCAGATTGTGTTAGGGCAGGTTACAGGAGAGGGCACACATACTGAGTATTTTTGTATCGGATATAAGAATGTATTTGAAGTATAGGCATGTGTACACATTATTTGCTGTGCCAAATATATTGATTGAAATGTAAGCTATCTCTCTGTGACTGCTATTAGACAGCTGCAGATTGTAGAGCTATAGAGAGTGATGGTACCCAATAAATAATTTGGCAAGATAGCCACAATTTATTTACTCTCTTCTTCCCCCCAGCCTAAACCCCTCATACCTTCAACAACCCAGTAAATACACAAACGATAAACTGTGCAGAAAATATTGATATGAAGGGGGACCCTGTACTGCCTCTAAACCCAGGAAAGAAAAATGTCTAGTAATTAAAATGTAATCTTTCTTTTCCTGTGGGTAGAGGCAATACTCACTATACCTATTTACAAAAGCTGACCGATAGGTCAGTCAGTCCAGGCAACCACTGCCTGAAGCATCTTTAGCCCAAAGGATGACTCGTCAGAGCCAAGTAAGTCCAATCTATGGTGCTTTGGGAATGTATGAATATATGCCCTGGCGAGGCTAAAGCCTTAGAAGCACAGTAGGCCAAGTATCAGCGAGTGGAATAGCACAGAGTAGAGGAGAAGAATTGTTCTGGGAGAAATTGTCTCTTTGATCAGCGATGAAGTACCATCTGGATAAATAGTAATTACAATAAATAAACTAAGGACTTTCTATTAACTTATTTGGATTCTGTTGACAAATATGAATTTTTGTGTTTGATTCCCGTTTCTACCTTTCTACCCAGTTGTGGGACTTTGATGGGCCCTCCATTACCAACCTTTACACAGGGTTTGTGGAAGGAGTCCCACATCTTTAGAGATAGTCTCGGACTTTATTTGTATTATAGTATTTTTTATTATCGGTGTTACATTGACTATTCATTTGGAAAGGAGACGAGAAGAGAAACATAGAAACATAGGATGTGACGGCAGATAAGAACCATTCGGCCCATCTAGTCTGCCCAACCCTCCAAACACTTTCACTAGTCCCTGGCCCTATCCTATAGTTAGGATAGAAAGGGAAGAGGCTTTTATTACTTTTACATTCTTGAATGAAAATGATTTGAATTTAAAATTCACTCCATGTTATGGCTTTCAAAACAAGGCGTCTTTGGATTTATTGCTTAATTTTGGTGGTTCTGGTATTGAGACATTTACTGATAGGAAACTCTTATTAATGCAGCGTCAGGTCATCCCAGGCACCTTATTAGATCTGTCCCTACAAGACATTGTCTGTACTTGCGCAGAACTTTTTAAATGAGTCATGTGCTTTGAAAAGGAGATTCTTTGAGGAGTTATTCTGAGCTGATCATTAAATAAGCTTTTTGGAGAGCTTTTTATTGATAGACAGGATTTAAGGTGCACACCTATAATTAATGTGCTTTTTTAATAATTCCTCCATCCCGGTTATTTGTAACTATTAGATTAAATCACAGTGGACTCTTGGCTGTAACAGAGGGTTGCGGAAAAAAAATGATGAAAACACATCGGAGATCTGGGGAATTAACTGTAAGAGGGGGGTTTATACTGCAGGGAGGAGGAGAGTTAAGAGGGGCCCTTCAATATCAACTGCCTGTTCTATTCCCACTGGAAATAATATTTTATAAAAATTAATTTAACACTCCCAAAACCATAGCTACTGCAGCTCGTTACAGTGGTGACGGTGGTTGGTTGGTGTGATCATTTAATAGTGCACATGAGATAGGGATTATGTAGAGCTATTTACATGGCTAGCTGTAAACATGTCAGTATCTGATCACGTGCACACGTATGACACGCCTCTTCTCAAGCCCAACTACAATGTCAGCACACTGCAAGTATGCAGGATTTAAAGGGACACTAAGCACCAAAACAACTTCATCTTAATGAAGTAGCTGTGGTGCTTAGAGTGTCCCTTTTTTCAACGAAATGGCATTGCTTACATTCTTGGCTAAATGATACCACTAGTGATTAAAGATCCTCACATTGCTTGTTCCTCAATGAATTGAAAGTATTTATTGTTGAATAATTGTACAATATATCTTCACACATATTTCACGACTTGCGATACAGCATTCTATTAAGGATGGAATCTACTCATGCCTGCCCTGATATTTGTAAAAAATACCTTTACCTGCTATAGAACTTTGTTTAAGAACTTCTACCTGTTACTTATGCAGGACAATCTCTAGTTTGTGAGGATGTTTTATTTATTTATTAAAAATTAAAAAAAGAGGAAGGGAAATGTAATGTTCCGACCAATCACATAGCAGGATTAAGAGTGTGGGGTGACTGTTTATCTTATTTTGAATAATGCTGCCTCTCTGTGAGTTACCGTTATTTTCACCTCTCTGGTATATTTAATAAAATTTAGATTATTTGGTTACAATGGTAGAATAATCCTGAATAATGCCGCCTCTCTGTGAGTTACCGTTATTTTCACCTCTCTGGTATATTTAATAAAATTTAGATTATTTGGTTACAATGGTAGAATAATCCTGAATTATGCCGCCTCTCTGTGAGTTACCGTTATTTTCACCTCTCTGCGGTATTTAAAAAACCGACACCCGTTTACCTACAACTGGCGTCCGAGCTTTACTGGTACATACTCTTCATTCACACGAAAACAAAACGTTACATTTACTGGTTGGTTAGCCCGTAGCTGGAAGTTGGCTATATGCCACTGGCATTTGACTTACAAATAAAGCTGTGGCCGTTGCCCTACCAAAAAGGAAGAAATTGGTGCTATCTGTTTTATTGTGGCAGCGTTGGGTGGGGTAATGGCTGGTCAGCAGTCAGGATCCTTCATCAAGTTTTGAAAGGAAATATATCATTTGTGAAATGAAAAAGATGTAAATACATGACAATGACAGGATCCTTCCGCCATATACATGCATCTCGGGTCAGACAGTTAGCTAATTTCACACTTATTTGGTCTGATGATGTCACTGCGCTGCGTGAGAGAGTGAAGCAAGAAATACCATACAGACTATATAGAGGTTTTCAATCACTGTGTGACCCAAGGTGTATGTATATATAAGTGTTTTAGTAAAAATACTACATTTAAAAAAGACAAAAACGTGATGAAATGATCATTATATCAAAAATAGCGTTGAGTTGACAGTTTTCCTTTCTATTTGAAAGTCTCACTTTAGTGAATAACCCGAATGACATGATGAAGTCAGTCATTTCCAGTATAAAGGTAATTACAGCAGTGAGGAATTTTAATAAAATTTTTCACATCTCACAAAGTCTTATTTGAGAAATATATTCATTAATAAAACATAATATTAAGATTCCTGGGGAGTGGCAGTCCCACTCTAAAAGACACGGATAATATCCATCTCGTATTCACAAGAATTGCCAGTTCTGTCTGTACATTTCATAATTCCACGGTTTAATAATTCATGACCAAACAGACTGGGAGCACGGGAAGAAATCATCGCTGTTTTGCTTTTCAATATTTGTGTGAGAATTTATTTTTTTTGCTGCTAAATTTACATTTTTTTAATTAACAAATAGTCTGATACAGGAATACAATCTTCTTTTTCAATTCACAATTGGGCTGCTGGTCGGTTATAATAAGAATATTATTCCATTAGCACGGTTAGTCCATAAAGCACATTATTTGAATGCAGATTACTGATTAACCAGCTGGATCACTTCCATGGGTGTGTTACACTGTTACGTGTTACCTGCTGGGAACGATTGTGGGCCACTCACCAGATTACACTCTGTCAGTACAGCCTTAGATTCAGTAGACCACTCCCAATTCCTTGCACACATTTTTAATATCGCTAAAAAAAATGATTAAACCTCTCTAAAAATGCATCTTTAAAAAGGACACAGTAAAGGCAAGGATAGTGCCACCCTGGATTTTAATTATTAAACAGTAAGGTCTCCATGACTGGGCCTTATGAAGTTAAATGAGTAGGTTCTTGAGTGGCAGGCTGCACAGAATGACAGGTTGGAGAGCCAATGTGTTAGTTTCCTGAGGGTGGTGAAAAGGAACTCTATTTAAACTTGGTCCTCTCATGTAAAGACATAACTTTCAAAAAAATTTACCTTGAGGACTTTCCACCCTCCCTCCCTCCCCATTTGTATGCATGGTTCATTGCATGTTGGCATAGCTTCCCAAGAGAATTGACACAAGAGCAGGTGGTAGCCCCCACAGGAAGGGCTAAGTCAAGAGCACTAGCCTAGGGAGCTATAGTGCAAGGTCTCCTCATGGGGATGGGCCCTGAGGATTTATCTGGTTAATGGCACCACTGTCACCACCGTGCTAGAATAATTGCAGCCAGGGCTTATTCATCATAATATACTATTACATTTACACCTAGGCCAAGTCTCGCGTTAACTCGCTATGGGTTTAACGTTATTAAAGATTTTTAAGCTTTATTTACATTTTATTTAAATTAATTGAGTTAATATCTCTTTAAATAAATTTGTTATGCATTTTGATATTAAAATAATAATTAACATTTACTGCATTTCTAAAGATATTTTCTCACATTGTGTATTAGAAATAAACGCTGTGTCCTCTTCAAACTCCAACCTTGTGTCTTTATTTGGACTGGTAAGTTATCCCAGACAAACCCGAAGGCTCTATCGCAGGGATAGAGAAGGAGGCCTGTGGACATTGGGAGCAGGTTCTTTACAATGCCTGGGGCTGCAGTGTTGCTGCACATCTGGGCGCCATGGGAGGCATGAACCCACCACTGCACCTGCATGGACTCAAATGCTCACTAAATGTATAGGCTGAGGGGTATATAGCATGGGGCTATAGGGTCTGAGGGACAGGCCAAGTATCACTGTCCCTATATTAACTCCAGCACCTTAGCTGCTCACCACAGAATTGATTGAGCATAACTCCATTTGGGTTACATGCCACTGTTTCTAACTTGAGCTCTGTATCTCCACTACCTGGTGGTAACACTCTACTGTAGCTTATCTTGAATAGTTAGTTTGCCCATCTGCATGTAAGGGCCCCCCTCATGGTGAAGTTCGGAGTTTCGTATGGGTTCCGTTTGGGTTCGGCCTGGGATCCTGGACGACAGTGGTGCCCCTTTTCTGTTTCCATCTTAGCTATCTCTGTCTCCTGCCTTCCAGAGCTCCCAGACCTTTTCATATGATTTCAAGGTACTTCTCACTAGTGCTGTGAGGTGGTCCATGACGTGAATGTCTCTTATTTTGTGAATGACTGTATTAATCTGGGGAATCTTGGGTTTGAGTCGTGCCTGTGCCATGGTGAGTCTGGCCGCTAGGGTGATTTTGTGTAGGAGTTTTTGGTCTCCTCTCGGCCAGTCGTCAAGTGGTCTGGATAGTAGGAACACCCATGGGTCTATTTTCACCCTTCTTTGGAATATCTTGTCTAGTAGGCTCTCCACTTCCCTCCAGAAGGCCTGTGCTTTCAGGCAGTCCCACCACATGATGTAATACCTCTTCTGTTATACCCTTCCTGACACTCAATTGTTTATTGCTTATTCTTCTATTTAGACCCCTTATAACGACTCACTACACTGTCAGGTGGCTTAGAATGATATATTTACTACCTATGCTTCTCATGTTCATGACTGATGATGATACAATCAATTCATTAACTGTTGTTATTGATAAGAACCTTTTTCTCTGTTGTAGACAGAATCGCATGTCGTCATGTTTCGTTGGACAATTGGTTCTTCACATAGTCCTGCTAATTACCACATTACCAGAGAGCTGTTTGTTCTAGTCCTGTATATAGTTGTATAATCTCACCATGTCGTCATAAAATTGCTTTTTATGCTGTTATTGTAACCTTTTCATAATTAAGATCTTCCATTTACCTTTTTAGTTTTTGCAACCTGCCTCTGGTTTTTTCCATTTCTATAAAATCCTTCTTTAAATCCGGAGCCCAAAAATACACCACTTATTTAATGTGGAGTCTTAGCATTGATTTGTAAAGAGACAAAATTATATTTTACTGTGTGAATTATTCATTATTTGCATGCAGGATCATTGGCTAACCCTAGATTTATTTATTTTTCTATTGTAAAAGCTGTGGAAGGTTTAGAGTGCCACCTAGAGGACAATTTTTAGAATGACAGTGTTTGCTTTGCTGCAAATATTCAAATTATTATTGAAGAAAGCGAATATCAGAGCATGGAATATAAGGTTCAACAAGTTAGCATCAAATGATGACCTTGGTAATGGCGACCTGGTAACCTTGGACAGCTGCTGGAGGGGCTGTGGTTTGGTAGATAATATGAAACACATGGAGAGGTCTTGCCCACTAATAAACCCATTTTGGTTATACCCAATTGAAAAATTCTATAAAAATAGAAAAATGAGAAAAAAAAATATTTGGGAAGAATGGAAATGTAAAGTAATTTCGGTATAAAATGTGGTGTAGATATCAGGTTGTACACTTGAAAGAAAGGTTAAAACGGTTTTGGCGGCCGAATCACTCCGTGTTCATTTTTGTTCACTTTTTTTTATTATGTATTTTTATTTTTTTAGCCTTGTGTAGAATATATAAATCAGAGAAACCTCATGTGAGAATCCCTGGTTTGATATTTTATAAAACTAAGTAACTGATTGAATGAAATGTCTTAAACCAGTAAACAATGTGTGAGAAGATTTCTGCAATACAGCAAAATATAACCATTTAACCGTCTATGCAACGATATAACAGGCTTTATTAACCATTGCCAAAAATAAACATAAACCTGACGGTTGTATCTATATGCTAATTAGATATAGTGATACTGAAAATGAAGCCTGTAATAATGAATGAGGAGCACAACCAACTACAATAAAATGCACTTTATTAAACAGGTATAAAAATCCCAGGTATCACACGATAGCTAACAGCAAATCTCAGTATAGGTACCACCATACATTTACAATCAATATGAAACCTATATCCAAATCAGATGATAGAAATACATTAGGAGACTTCACCTGACCTCTAGCGGAACGCATATACGTTCCACATGATATTTGGATCAGCTCTCGGACCTTAATCCATTTCTGACATCATTCTAAGTATTCCATATGACATCATTTCTTTTTACATTTCATTAATTATGATCACGTTTGGACTTATTATTTTTATATATATATTGTGTATATATGTGTTCATTTCCTGTTTATTGGTTTCCTTGTCAACCATAGTCATGTGATTATGTGTGGGAGGTCTCCACTCATTGTGGGTGGCCACCCATTTCACTCCGGTTTTATTAATGTTTTATTTATGCGTTGGTATATAAAGGGGTTGATCTCCTTTTCACAATATGCTCCCTTGATAAAGGCGTACACGCCAAAACGTGGGGGGCTATTCTTTGACTTTTTCAGCCTCCTCTCATTCATTCTGATATTTTCATTTGTTTCTGGTATGTGTTATTTGGGGGACATTCTTATACAGGTATCCATTCTTCTTTGTATCTGGATTGGAACTATTTATTCTGCATATTCAGGATTGATTATGCTTATCTTCTGATTTGGATATAGGTTTCATATTGATTGTAAATGTATGGTGGTACCTATACTGAGATTTGCTGTTAGAAATCGTGATACCTGGGATTTTTGTACCTGTTTAATAACATGCATTTTATTTTAGTTGGTTGTGCTCCTCATTCATTATTATAGTCTTATTAGCCTCTGGAAATAAGGCTTTAGAGCAGGCTGTCCAACCTGCGGCTCCCCAGATGTTGCTATACAACGCCCATGATTCTTTCAATGAAACAGATAACCAGGGAATCATGGGAGTTGTAGTTCAGCAACATCTGGGGGGTCGCAGGTTGGACAGCCCTGCTTTAGAGTGAGCACCCTTACCTTTGTATTCGTATTGACTGCATGGATTTCTTGCATATGGATGGCAGTCGGGTGTGCCCACCATTTTTTTGTTAAAACCTAAATATGAAGCCAACAGGTGATATATTGTGTCTTTGTATATTCCGTATCAGTATAATAAACATCCCTTCAGAGTCATTTCATGATTTACAATGTCCAAATAATCTGGCACAATCATTGAAAAAGGAGAGGGGAGTTTCATTAAAAGAAAACTGTATTTATAATAGGGAGAGATCACCTAAATTATAAATTGGTTGTAAAGGCAGTACAGGGGGTTATTGGAGTAGAAAAGTAGGGTAATAATTGTAAGATAAGTACACAAAGCGAGATGATATTGGAAGATCTGGAGAGATAGGAGGGAGAAGGTAAGTAACGTTAGACACAGTCTAGGTAAGTGTGACGTAATCAAAGGTAGCAATTATCTGGAGGCTTAAAAGTGCCTATTTCTATACATATATGCTGCTCCTTATCCTGCACAAAGTCCACTTATCTATAGCCTGGACTATTAAATACAATCGTCAAAAAAACTCAATTACTACACCTTCAAATGTGCAAAAAAACCAGAAATAAGTATAATCTCCTGCACCTACATGGATTATATTAGTGCCTGATACTGATATCCTATAGTACCTTCATGGATGCTAATGGTATAAGTCCCTACATAAACGGCTGCAATGGAGTTTCCTATCTTCTAGTATACATAGGTAATGATCTCTAGTCTGTACCATCAGTTTTTACATATGTATTTCTGTTTGCTCTGACAATGGAGGTGTGATGTGGAGAGAAGACTGATTGGGCTATTTGACTCCTTCTTGGCAAAGCTGGCTGCTTGCATGTGGACAGCGGCTCCTGATCTCGAGTCGAACCTCGCGTAGTGCCTCACAGTCCTGCACCTCTGCATGATTTTAGGGGAGTATAGCCTGCTCCTGATTAGACCTGTCTGGAACGTCAGTGTCCGGAGAGACACGTCTTGGCACCAACCGAAAACAACCCCTCCAGGCATGGCGGCACCCTAATGTTGCGCTTATGTCCTTCTTTATGGCCCGTGTGTTTAAGTGTTGCTGCTTTTCATTCCTACCCATGAGCTATCTTGCCTGATGTGGCAGTTTCTGGTGCGGGACTCTATCTGGCCCTTACAAGGCATACGCTGAGCAGCCTTCCTCTCCCTCCTCTGCCTCCAATATTATTAGTGGATGGCAGCCTGTTTTGTTTTATTTTAAGGCTACATTTACTTTTTATATCCTTATGGAGCATATTAGGTTTAATTATATGTGTATATATATATATATATATATATATAAATGGTGCAGTATCTCAGACATGTCTTGTAACTACTCGTTACTATTCTCTTAAGCTTATCATTGCAATGTCTGTCTTTCCTTGTTATCTTGCAACGCACTACAAAAATAAAAATAACTTTTAAAATTATGTAATATTAAAAATATTATAATGCGGGAGTGTGGCCAACAGAGGAGCTATGCAGATGTGTGTTAGTGGAACTCCGCAATAAAGTGAATCTGGCCGAAAATAAAATGGATCTCCTGAGACTATACTCACAAGCAGGGCCGGACTGGGAAAAAAATTAGGCCCGGGCATTTTTCAATTAGAGCGGCCCCCCCAAGAAGGGGGCGGGGCCAGAGAGGGTGCGTTTTGTCATCACTAATGACAAGCACGCCCCCTCTGAAAGTGAGCATGTTGGTTCAATGCGCAGAGCCCTGCTGAAGAGCTCTGGCATTAGAAAAAGGCCCTGTATTTGTTCTGCCCAGCGCAAGCAAATGTATTAACATGCTTGCACTGCGTTTGCTATTAAATTGTCTCTGGTTTCTCCACAAGTGGGATACCAGACGACAAAAGGGCCAGGAAAGTGTATGGTGCATGTGTTTGGAGCCTGCTTGTGGGATTGCCTGTGTGTAGAGTGTGGTGTGGTATTGTGTAAATAGGTCGATTTTGTGGTGTAATATGTGTGGCTAGGGGCTGTAGAGAGTGCGTGTATAGGGGCATAGTGTTATAGGGGATGTAGCGAGTGTGTGCATATGGGCAGTAGTGTGTGTGTATAGGTGACGTAGTGTGTGTAGGGGTTGTAGAGAGGGTGTGTTTAGAGAATGTTGTATGTGTTTGCTTACAAGGAATGTAGTGTGTGTGTAGGTGGTGCACTGTGTGTGTGTAAGAGATCTAGTGTGTAAAGGACCCAGAGTGTGTATAGAAGATGTGTGTGTGTGTGTAGAGGATTAAGAGTGCATATAGGGTAAGGGATCTAGCGTGTATCTGGAGCGTAATGTGTGTAGTGGTGCAGTGTGAGGGGTGCTGTAGTGTGTGTGTATATATATATATTTTGGACGTATTGTATGTGTGAGGTGCGCAGTGTGTTTGTGTAAGAGGGGTGCTGTGTGTTAGGGTGTTTTTATCTGCCGTCACATTCTAGGTTTCTAATTTTCTTTGTCTGTTAACTCACTGAGGGTTATTTTATATAATATATATGTGTCTCTGGGTGTGCTGTGTGTGTCTGGGGGTGCTGTGTGTGTGTCTGGGGGTGCTGTGTGTGTATCTGGGGTGCTGTGTGTGTGTGTGTCTGGGGGTGCTGTGTCTCTGGGGGTGCTGTGTGGGGGTGCTGTGTGGGGGTGCTGTGTGTGTTTGGGGGTGCTGTGTGTGTCTGGGTGCGCTGTGTGTGTCTGGGGTGCTGTGTGTGTGTCTGGGGGTGCTGTGTGTGTCTGGGGTGCTGTGTGTGTATCTGGGGGTGCTGTGTGTGTTTGGGTGCTGTGTGTGTTTGGGTGCTGTGTGTGTGTCTGGGGGTGCTGTGTGTGTGTGTGTCTGGGGGTGCTGTGTGTGTGTGTCTGGGTGCTGTGTGTATCTGTGGTGCTGTGTGTGTCTGGGGGTGCTGTGTGTGTCTGGGGGTGCTGTGTGTGTGTCTTGGGGTGCTGTGTGTGTGTGTCTGGGGGTGCTGTGTGTGAGGGGGCTGTGTGTGTCTGGGGGTGCTGTGTGTGTTTGGGGTGCTGTGTGTGTCTGGGGTGCTGTGTGTGTCTGGGGTGTGTGTGTGTCTGGGGTGCTGTGTGTGTGTGTCTGGGGGTGCTGTTTGGGAATTAATTTTAAATATATATATATTTTTTTATTAATAATTTTTTTAAAAGTTATGTCCCCCCCCCTCCCTTCTTACCTTTAGCCTGGGAGGGGGAGGGAGCCGTTCTGCCTGGGAGGGGGAGCCTTGAGGGGACCATGCTGCCTTCCCTGGTGGTCCAGTGGTGAGAGTGAACTCTAACCTGCAGGTTAGAGTTCACTCTCGCGAGATCTGAGCGTTGCCATGGCAACGCTCAGAATCTCGCGAGAGGACCCGGCGGAGCTGCTGGTTAGAGCTCCGCCGGGTCCTCCCTCCCTCCCTCACCCAGCTGGCGGCCGCATCTCCCTATCTGTGGGCCGGTGAGGGAGATCTTTGATCTCCCCACCGGCCCATGGAGGCACACAGTGGGGCTGGCGCTCGGATAGCGCTGGCCCTGCAGGGGCCGGCCGGGGAGATCCCCTGCCGGCTTCAGCCCCACGGCCATCGCGGCCCACCGGGCATTTGCCCGGAATGCCCGATGGCCAGTCCGGGCCTGCTCACAAGCACCCCCCAAGAAACATGGTAGGGTGCAGAAACAGAAAGCAACAGGGCCCAGAAGTGGCCCTAGCTGAATCAGAGACCTCTGAAGAACCTAGAGAGAATCTGATGAGGAATAATCCACCTTGACGAAAGGGGTTAATAAAGAGGCCACTAATAGATCTCAGACAAGTCTGGAAAAGAAGACCTTTGGGAAGTACAGACAGAGACGGGTGTGATACACTAAAAAGTAAGAGAGGTGGAAAAGAGGGAGGAAGCCAGAGATGGGCTGATTCATGAAAAAAAAAAAAAAAAACAGCTCACAGGTACAACAGTTGAGCTGAGTGGTGACCTCTTTAGAAATACCCCATAGGTGAAGACATATACGCATCAGGAGCATCCCGGAGTCTGTGGGAGATGAGAAATTGCTGCTGTTCACCAGAAACCTTATCATCTCTACAGGTGTCAGGGGAAGCACTGACCCTTCACAGATCACCAGCTTTTCAGATGCACAAGTCCATGTGAAGCCTCCAGAGACACCATCATCACCACAAGAGACGTTGCAATGAGAGCCACAATAATGAATAGTTCCAGGGCAACTTGGAATATACAGTATGAAGGCCACACACTATCGATCAACGCTGACATCCCGTTTGTGGTACTGTCTGAGAAGAGGAGACTAGCCCTTGTGGCCAGAAGACTAAGGGAAGGCTCTGCTAAATTCCACTGGGGAGTGGAGGGATAACTTCAGGCAACACTCTGGGGTGACTTCCTCACACTAACTTCATCAGATGACCCATAGACTGTGTCTATTGACCCCTACATCAAGAGAGACACTCTCTCCAAAGAAGAACAGCAACCCAAAAAAACAAGAGAAACCACATCCCACCACTTCCACAGGGGACACTAACCACCAGTGGTGAACCAGATGTAAGGGTCTAGAACTCCAGTCTACTTCTAGGCTCACTAGTGCCAAAATATACATGTGCTATCCTTTCTTTACCTTACTAATAGGGTGTCACCTGGTCATTTTCTGTTTTGAATCTTTCTTTTCAGTATACTTATATATAATGGAAACAATGTATATTATCTGTATAAACACGAATAAAACACAATTTGAAAAAGATTATTTAATGTTGATATTTTATTTTTTTCATAATTTTTTTATTAAGTGGTGGTCATTAATTACAAGCAGGGAAAGTGCTACAAGATAACAATAGACAAGCTAGCCACTCTTTTTTAAAGATAAAGACATGTGGGAGAATGCAGAAAATGGCAGCAAAACGATGTCCATATAAAAGGTTGCAATGCTAAAATAAAAGCTCTCATCAGGTGACAGTTTGTAGACCATCCATTGGAGCTAGAACATATTGTGGTATAAAGGAAAAAGCCAACTGATATTTGGTAAATGATGCTAAGTAGTAAAAACAAGAAGGAAAAATGGAGGAAAACTAAAATATGTTGCCAGTATCCAAATTATGATCAGCCGATACCCACAGGTGGAAGAACACAGTCCCACAATATAAATTAATAATAAAATTGCCCACCAGAGAGACACAAGCCCATTCTGTCCACAATGTGGAAGCCCTTTTTGCCACAGATTGGCAGTACAAACTATTTATTTGGCAGGTTGTCCGATTGTGGAGAGGCATGAATAGGACAGCCATATCGTTGATGTGGCGGAGAGCTGGTATTTCACAGGTTATCTCCACTAAAGATCCCAGTGGGGCTCAGGAACAAGTAATACAATCCCATATAACAATAGTCACAGCAAGCAAGGTAATCCACAAATATCCCAATATAGATCCCAATGACTGGACGACACACAGCATCAGGAGCAGAACTGCACTTTTAATCACACAACCTCCTTTTAAAGGTTTCTCCCATGCAAGGGAGGGATTCACATTAATTTGTACAGTAGCCAATAGTGTAATGGTTACCTCCCACACATCTCCTCCCCTCAGTGTGACACATAATCCACTTATACATACTGCAGTTTTACCCGATTTCTGGATGTACCCCAAAACAGTCAGATATAATTATGGTAGCCCTGATCTGGGTGACCAACATATTCAAAATTCACCCAGATCGGGAGTTAGGTGGAAGAGGCAATTTGACCGACCACACACGAGGTAGTATCCGAAAAAGGCTCTGTTAAGACCTGCAGTGGTTATGGTGCTGCGGTCTTGGTTCCCTCTCCCAACAGCTGAGCATGAGTGATTATAGCTGCAGCAGGGAGTAGAGGAATAGAATAGATGAAATGCAGTTCCAAGGTGATTCTTCCCAGCAAGTAGAATATCCCCCAAACATGAGCCTAGACTTCATGAAGGGTGTAACAGGAATAGTCTTTATTGAAAACACACAGGCTTTTATGAGAAATCCTCCTGCAAGAGGACCTCCCACAGCAAACAAAAGCAACAGCCAATCATCACACAGATTTACAGTATTACACGCCTCCTCTCTGCCTGGGAGATATTGAGAGAAGTTAAGGAATAAACCAATTATCTCCAGAGCACACAATTTCCCCAAAACTCAGAACACCCCTTTCCCCACAAGGTATCCCCACAAATCCACACAGAACTACCGAATGAGGCTCTCTTGGCTGTTTGGGAAATATGAGAAGCCGGCGTTCGGTAGTTTCCAGCGGTAGTTCGTGAGGTCGAGTGTCCGATTTTAGTTCCAGACACTCGACGACCAAGGCCCGCTGGCTCTCCTCGTGCGAACAAGATGGCCGCCGTTTTCTTTTCCACGTGGTGTTCCGTTATACGAACAGCGGCCGCCCAGGGAGCACTTAATAGCTAGTTTTGAAGTAAATGAGCCAGGAGGGTGGTCGGCGTTCGGTAGTTTCAAACTACCTAACCAATCCATTCAATATACAAGTATTCACATATAAAAATACCGAATAAAAAGGGAGAAAATAACAGGTAAAAGTCTATTTTCTTCACAGGCTCCATGTGTTTTGGCCTTGCGGTCGGTCTCTGTTCATGAGATAAAACATATAGAATTACTTGCCATCCAATGTTAAATCAGTATTCATATGAATTCCCTTATTCGGTATATTTAGTTCACCGAACGAGGGGCTGGTTGGCCCCTCCGTTCGGGAGTTATGGAGCTCTGGAGGTCTCAGCGCTGTTCGGGTGATTGAATGTCCGATTTGAGTTCCAAACACTCGATGACCAAACACCGCTGAGATTTTCTTGCGTAAGATGGTCGCTGCCACGCAGTTCGTATGCCAAACGGCGACCACCCAGATATGTATACAAAGTACCGATTGCATGGTCAATTAGCTTGCGGTTACAGAGTGTGAAAGCCTAACGAGGTGCACACTTCTCTCTGGGGTGGTCTGATGGTTCAATCAGTCGAATGCTACATACAATACATCTATACAGGGAAATAATCACACAAAATACATTTTTAAAGTAAACTTTGAGGACAGCCCAATGCCATCCGCTACAGTTGATGTCTCTGGTATCAGGTAGGTAGGGGGTCTCTCACAAGGAAAACAGCAGATGGACAGGAGACAGGCTGCGTTTGACTGTGGAAGGCTGCAGTTTGCAGTAAAACTTCTGCAAGAGTTGCTAGAAATAGTTGGCATGGTTAATTAGTATTGGAAAGCAGGCCTTGGGGTCAAAGAGCAAATGGCATCCGCCATCTTGGAATAGAGAACTAGCTTTCTCTCCAACTGGTAGAACCTGGCCTAATAGCAAATAGTGCTGGGATAACCCAACATGGATCAGAGCAGAGGCTTTTGATTGCTGGTAGATTACTATTGTAAAAAATATTGAAAAGCTTATCCAATAATATTAAAATTGGAGCCTTATGCTTCGATGTAATAAACCTTCAAATTCAATCCTGTTAGAAAAACTGATGCAAATGATTTATCTACAGAAGTTCCCATAAATGTTCATGGTGACCTCTCTAGATACATCTTTTTTGTAAGTTTATCTAACAGTATTGGAATTATTTGGAAAGCTTGCTAAAATGAGACCTTCCAAACAGAGGAAATGAATACACAATGACACGTATACAGGAAACATTAAATGTCCAAGAAGCCAAAGAGCCGGAAGGTTGGAATCTTGCCACAGCCCCGTTGTTATTTTAAGTTTAAATTTTAATTAGAATGTTATAGTCTGAGCTTAGCATTGGTTGGGATGAAGGACCCAACCGGATTCTCTTTCAAAGAGCTAAACTAGCAACGCACTATTTATTTTCTAAACATGGAATTGTAGCAATTTCAAACTGATTTGCAAAATGTCGCCTAAAACTTATTCTATTATAGATTTTTTTCCATATCAGCATTTTTTCCTTCAATTTTGCAGTTCCATTTTCAATTTAAAATAATTTGGTGTTTAGTGAAAACCCTTTCAATGGATTTTTAGGGAACAGATCAGGAAATTATACTTGAAGCGTACGAAACTCCTTCACTACCAAGTGGTTTGCACCAAAACCACCCCAAGAATCCTAGTATTTTGTGTGTCCTGGAAAGTAATGTTTAAATGTATGTTTCGTTTCAGTATTTAATGGAAACCAAAACGAAAATGTTATCTGCACAAAAAAACTTGAATTTACCAATTAATGAGGTTACAGATAGGAAAACAGAGATGTAAATAAATAACAGTTCTCATTCAATCTCAATTCTCTGTAATCCTCTTATCTATACATTGTCCGATATGCACTCAGTTTTCAGTTTTATGCGTGTATTGTATATGTTGCCACATTACCATGACATCGGCCATACCAAGTCACCCTCACATTGTAGGCATGTGGCCACTTTGGACACACAGACAACCCACACATACACACTGATACATGCACACATATGTACAGTTTAATACATGCATACATACACTGATACACGCACACACAAACACACTGACGTACAGAGACACATAATGACACAAAATACATACATTGACAGATACATTTACACAATCACAGTGTGTGTCTTGCAGTGTGTATTGGTACCTGTGTGTGCATGTCTGGCATTGTGTAACGTGTATGTGCCTGAGAGTACGTGTCTGGCAGTGACACACGGATATATGTATCCGTGGCCGTGCCTGCAGTGCATATCCTTTTATCTCTGTGTCTGGGAGCACGTCTCTGTGTCTTGGAGTGTATGCGTGGAGGGAGCAGCTTGATTTGTGTTGTGTGTATAAGGGGGGGAGCTGTTTGTGGTCTTGCTGTGTACACTGTGTTGTGTGTGTCAGTGATGATTGTGTGAGTATGAGGGTTTCTCTCTGTGGGGTGGTGCCTGTAGTTAGTGAGGATGACTTTGATGTTGTGACTGTGTGTGTGAGGAAAAATGTGGGGAGTGACTGTGTCATGGTTACTGTGTAGGGCAGAGGCTAGTGTGGGGAATGACTGTGACATGGTGACATTGTGTGAGGGGTGACTAAGTGTATGTGTGTGTGGGTGATATAAACGGTGACTTAGTGTGTGTGGGTAGAGGGTGATGTGACAGGGTGAATGTGTATGGGGAGAGGGTGATGTGACAGGGTGACTATGTATGGAGGAGACTATATTTGTGTGGTGGTGGTGTAATGTGACAATGTGACTATGTATGGGAAAGGGAGTGATGTGACAGGGTGACTGAGTATGTGTGTGTGGTGGTGGGGTTATGTGACATTGTGACTATGTATTGAGTAGGGAGTGATGTGACAGGGTGACTATATATGGGGAGAGGAGTGATGTGATAGGGTGCCTGATTGCGTGTGGTGGTGGAGTGATGTGACATTGTGACTGTAGCGGAGAGCTGATATTCCACAGGTTATCTCCACTCAAGATCCCAGTGAGGCTCAGGAACAAGTATTAAAATGACTGGACGGCACACAGCATCAGGAGCAGAACTGAACTTTTAGTCACACAAACGTCTTTTAAAGCTTCCTCCCACGCAAGGGAGGGATTTACAGTAATTACACAATACACCAATCATACACGAGTTGCCACCCACACATCCCCTCCCCTTAGTATGACACATAATCCCAGTATGCAGGACACAGTTCCCCTTGTTTTCTGGATGTACCCCTAAACATAGGGGTACCCCTTTAAATATTACATCCCCCGGTAGCCCTGATCTGGGTGAGACACATATCCAAAAATCACCCAGATCGGACCAGGGGTTCAGGAAATTCCTGGAGGTATTAAAAAGACCGACCGCGCTGGAATTAACAGCCGAAAAGGGTTCCATACATTTTGGCCCTGCGGTCGGTCACAGAAAAGGGAATGAAACACACGAATGGCTTGGGTTATGAGAACTGGGGAGGATTCGGGTAAATCCCCTTGTTCGTGGGGTTCTTTCTACCAAACAGGGAGCCGTTCGGTAGTTCTTACACGAATTGGCGGCAGTATGGTGGTCTCAGCGGTGTTTGCCTAACCGAGTGTCCGATTTGGGTTCCAGACACTCGACGGCAAAACACCGCTGTTCGGGAGTTTAAGATGTCCGCCGCTACGCGTTCGTCTCCCGAATGGCGGCCACCCAGAGGACAAAGTACACACTGCGTGAATTGCCAATTACCCATTTGCAACATTGTTGCAAACGGTAATTGGAGGCACACTTATTCCTGGGGTGGTCTGATTGTTTGGTAGTTTCCTCGCATAATAACTGTAGTGATTTTACCGAACAATCAGACGAATGCTGCATACACTTGTGTAACGGATCATCTGGCACCCAGACTGGGTACCTCCGTTGAAGGATGCTCCTAGCACTTCCTGATGACTCCAAGCACTGCAGCAGACACCACAACCACCGAACCGGAGAAGCATACGAATGCTCTCAAGCATATGAATGCTGTAAGCAGCTGAACAGGAAAAGCATACAATCAGCTTACACTCCTGGCAATCAGCATACAATCCAATTTCCCCAATAACGAGACAACACTTTGTTTTGAGGTCAAGCAGAACTGACTGTACTGGCACATACAGCCTCTTTTATTCACAATCCACAAACATAGTACTGCCCACAGGGTTTTACAGAACAACCAATAACACATGTACATTACACACAGACACTCCCAGCAATTATACACAAAATCCTCCCCTCTGCCTGTGATATAATTATGGTACACAATGGGTTAACATAATTATCACAAGCAGGAAAAATACAGTATTTATATATGTACTATAACTTTAAAAATATAAATCCAATCTTCATAAAAATCATTCGCATCCGTTCAGCCATTCGGGAGATAGATATAGGTCAAGTTTGACCGACCGAAAGCACATAATTACATGTCCAAAACAGTTCCAGAGAATCAGGCTGTGCGGTTGGTCTATTTCCCATGTTAAAGTCAGTTCAAACAGACGAACGACAACCATTCGAATTGTCGAACAGTCGAATGAACTGTCGAATGCATTGAAGTCTGGAGAAGGTAAAACTTCAGTTGAATTAAAGATGGCCACCGCCACGTGTTCGTTTGTCGAATGGCGGCCACTTCGACTACTTCGGCTGCATCCGAAGTGCCAATTTAAAGCTGCAGAACTGCTCCAACACAATTTAAAGGGCAGAAAGTCTTTTAAAATCCAATCTGCTAAAATAGTCTTTAACAG
This sequence comes from Pelobates cultripes, assembly GCA_933207985.1. Taxonomy (NCBI): domain Eukaryota; kingdom Metazoa; phylum Chordata; class Amphibia; order Anura; family Pelobatidae; genus Pelobates; species Pelobates cultripes. The sequence continues at coordinate 120,592,767 of OW240923.1, read as the reverse complement.
GTAATATCTTCCAAGGTCTTAAAGGGGCATTGTTCCCAAAAGTCACAGTATGTCCCCAGATGGTTCTTAAAGGGCCAGCAGCATAATAAAATACAATATGCCCAAATACCGTATTAAAAGGGCCAAATCTCCCAGGAGCCAGTCAGCAGGCAGGAGGTAGGCAAACAGGCTTCTCCAATGCCCAGTGGCAAGGTTGGTTTCGCCACAACTGGACATACACATGGCAAAATTAAACTGAAAACATACTAATATACATAATTCTGAGGACAGCCCAATGCCATCCGCTACAGTGACTATGTATAGGGGAGGCGGTAATGTGACAGGGTGACTTAGTATATGTGTGTGGTTGTGGAGTGATGTGACGTTGTGACTGTGTATAGGGGAGAGGGTGATGTGACAGAGTGACTGAGTGTGTGTGTGGAGGAGGAGTGGTCTCTGACTGGGAGCAAGCTCTTCCAGGGTGCTGCTCGGAGCCTGTGCGCAGCCTTTAGAGTAAGCAGAACAGCACTGTGTAGAATCGTCTCTCTATCAGCCCATGCCGCACTGGGAGACTGTGGGGGGATCAGCCGAGCCAGAGCTTGAAATTCATTTACAATGAACAAATTTAATTTGCAATCATTTTAATTGTATATACAGAATTGCGGGGTATGGGCGTAGACCCTGACAAATGGGTGTATACAAGTGCTGACGTGAAGGGGTTAACCATATAAGCAGAGAAAGTTGTGGTTGTCTCCAGACAATGAATTTAATTAAAGTGACAATATAAACATTACTTAAAACGACTTTAGCTAAGCTACTGGTGGATAGATCATACCCCCGCAGTTGAACTGTTAAAATCTCTGCCATTAAAGAGTTATGTAGGCAGCCCTGGCCATTATTCTCCTGCCTGTGACACACTTCCTATAGAGAAAGGTCTAATTTTTAAACTTACTTTACTGAATAGTGTGTTTAATTTAGAATGTGTCTCCTCCTCTGTTAATAGCCTGCTAGAGCCTACAGCAGTCTTTATGTGTTCGATTATAGTTAAATTAACAGAGCAGAAGATAGCTTCTAAAGTAAATACATGGTGCTATAAGATCTGAATTGGGAACCATCCATTTTTTCATGCAGGCTATGTCAGCCACAGCTGGGGAGGTGTAACTAGGGCTGTATAAACAGAAACAAAGCTATTTAACTCCTAAATGGCAGTGTATTGAGCAGTGAGACTCTGAGCCATGATCTATACAACAAAACTGCTTCATTAACTTACAGTTGTTTTGGTGCTTAGAGTAATCCTTTAAGGACTGCAGATAGAAAGACAGCAGGCTGTACTATTCTCTGTTATCACATTGTCATCTTGGTTGCTCTGCCTTCTAGCATTTGAATAAGTCCCAAGGATAAACACACACTATGATATTAATAATAAGGGCTAGGTCCGCTTTCTGAATCTTTATATGCGAGTCGGGCTAATTTGTTCTGTCATTATGATTATAAGCACTCATGTTGGTCTAATGCGTGCTGTTGTGAATACACTAATTAGCGGTTATCTTGCTTGACCTTGCTTGTCCTAAGGACACATACAAGATGCTATGCTCACATTTTGTTTAGAACATTACACAGGCGATTGGCTTCACTATTAGATGTATAGCTTGACATCTGAGTAATTCAAGCACAAGCATTATTTAGATTTTACAAGCTGTTTTTTTAAAATCTTTTTTTCAGACACACGTAAAGATTTCATAGTGGCTCTGTCATCGATTGCCTGTCTAAACCACAACTCACAAATTCTACTCATCACTAGACACTGGCAAGAGGACATTCTGTCGTGCGAGAAGACATTCAGCCTCAGTATATACAGTACATCATGTTCAGTAATGGTTAAGGTCCAGCTAGTAGAGTGGCAAGCGGACATTCTGTCCTGCGAGTAGACATTCAGCCCCAGTATATATACAGTACATAATGTTCAGTAATGGTTAAGGTCCAGCTAGTAGAGTGGCAAGCGGACATTCTGTCCTGCAAGTAGACATTCAGCCCCAGTATATATACAGTACATCATGTTCAGTAATGGTTAAGGTCCAGCTAGTAGAGTAGGACTTGACATTTTAAGCTTGCCTATACAGCCTCATATTCTTTCAAAATGGAAGTCAGTCCTCCTTACTAGGTGCCTATCATACGTGCACTCAACTACTTCATCCTCCTCTCTAGGACCATCTTCCCATTCTGGGAAAATTCCCTTCAAATAATGTCAATATCTTTAAGGCTTGGTGGCAGTGGATATATCTAATCCCTTCTTGACGTAGAATATTTGGCATTATCTTCATCATTGTTGAAACACCCCTTGACACTTGCCTAAATCTAGTTAAAAGTGGCTTAAGTGCTTTAAACCCTTAAGGACCCTTTGATGGACCACTAAAGGTACCCAAGTCCACTACATCTCCCACAGCTCTTGCACAGCAGTGGTGGCATGTACGTCTAACGTAATGCGGGAGGCATCAGATTGCAATAGGGGAAATAGGCTAAGCAAACGGGATATGAACGCTCTCCCCTGTGGAATAATTTTCATAGCGAAATTTAGTGAACCCAACAGGGATTGTAACTCCTTCCTATTACATGAGCCACCTGCTAGGTAAAGGTCGATGACTGCCAGGATGCGTTCAATCTTCTCCCCAGGGAGGCTAGTCTGCATATGTACAGAGTCCAGCACCACCCCCAAGAAGTTGATGATCGTATCTGGACCTTCAGTCTTTGTTGGTGAAACAGGTACTCCTAGTTGTGTGAACAGTCGTGTTATGGACAGGAGGCTACTAGGAGGTACCAGGTTCCTTTCTATGGTCAGGAAATCGTCCAGGTAATGGATCACGGCGGGGCATTTACAGATGTTAAGCAGCATCCAGCACAACGTCTCTGCAAATATATCAAAAATCCTGGGGCTGCTCTTAGAACCAAACGTGAGGCGCGTAAAAAAATAATATGAACCTTGCCACTTAACACCATGTAAATGCCACAGGGAAGGGTGGATAGGGAGTAATTTAAAGGCATTTACAATATCTGCTTTACTCAGCCATGCCCCTACCCCGGCCGAGAGGATGGCAGTGACGGCATTATCTATGGTAGCATATTGGAGGGAAAATTCTTCTGATGGAATTAGTGAATTGAGACTTGGGGTAGGTGATGCATGGGGAGCAGATAGGTCGAGAATGAACCATTGTTTGTTGGAAGATTTATTAGTGACCAGTCCTATGGGGTTAGTTCTCCAAACCGCGAAAGGTGGGGAGTCGAAAGGGCCAATTAAGAATCCTTGGTCAACTTCCTTCTGGAGAAGTAGGTCAATAGTGTCGGGAGCTGCTTGGGCTGTCTGTAAGTTTTTACATTCCAAGATTCCCGTAGGCATGTGAATAATACCCGTGTGAAACCCCAAAGTAAAACCTGCCACCAAAAACTCAACGAGATGTCGAGATGGGTGACCACACAAAAGCTCTTCCAGTAGGAGGACATTAAGAGACTATAAGTACTGCTTAGGATATAATTTATTGGGGCACATTACTTTGGAGTGAGCTCAGAAACATTGGGAGCAGACATGCAGTAGTCTGCAGGCACTGTATCCACAAGTGCCAGTGTTAAAATTCTTACAGACTTGCGATTTTCCCAAAAACACTATATCACGGCCTAGTTTATCTTTCAGCACCCTGCCTATTCTCCCAGTGGGCATCACATTAGTAGGAGAAAAAACGGCATTCACCTCTGGAGAGTTAGGGCACAGATTAGCCGTGTGGGAGTTGGATGAGCAAATGGCACAAGCTGGGGTTTTGAGGCCCGCAAAGTGTCGACAAAAAAGCTCTGTATCAAGCACACCCCAATCAGCTTGATAATTGAACTGAGATAGAGCAGCCGACACCTTTGCGGAAAAGGCACGGTGGTAGTCGTAAAAAGACGTACCACCGTACTTGTGCCCCAAATCCACTAGCTTGTGGAGATAAAGGTCCAATTCTTCTCTCCTATCCGGATATACAGAGCATATCACACCTCTGTATATCCGGAAAGCCAACACAAATTCGGGAATAAGTAGTTTCCGATTCAACCAAGGGTCCCTAGATTTCAACACAACCGACACATCCCCATATGCATAGGTTTTATTTTCAAGGACATCTTGCGAGGCTATAAGAAGTGATACCAGATTGATATCCTTCCCTTCCAAGATGTCCTTTTTAGTGTTTGCAGGCACCATATGTGCCGGTTTTATAATATGTGGGTCTTTCAGACCGGTTGGTATATTACCCGGTAGGGGGTCCAGGCGCACCGTAACGACCGGAATCCCTAATGCAGAAGATGACCGTTGCTGGCTATCTGCATCCATCTTGTCGAGTTTATCCGTAATACGACCCAAAGACGTCAGGACTGAGGACAAAACAGTATGCAGATCAGAAGACTGGCTGCCACTGGACCCTTCCCCCGCCCCTGAGTTATCAGTCTGTATAATTCTGCTTTCCTAGTAGTGGCTGGGGAAGGAATATTCCTCTTCCTTAGTTCGGCAGTGATCCGAGGAATGGTCCATGCCCTGAGTGATGCAGGGCTCACGTTGTCGTCACCCCGGGATGGAGTGACCGATCTAGCCGGTGTGCTGGGGATGGACAAATCTTCCCCGCCTTCGGGTATTTGTGACATGCTACAACATAAAAATAATATGTTACCTGGGGCCCTACTCTACTGGCTGGTGTAACTAATGCCAAGCGGCGAAAGTATTACTTAGTAACGTGACAGGTGAGGCCCTACTAGTTGCCAAGTGGCTTTGAGAGGCACTATATATGATTTGGCTCGTGTGGGGTACGTGGCCATTGGCATTATGGCAGGGTGATGGTCTCTCCGTGATTCGTAAAAGCATAAGACAGAATGGGAGTGACAAGTGAGGCCCTCTCTATGCAACCAAGCGAGGCGGCTAGCTATGAATTGGCCCGAGGGAATGCCGTACCTCCGAAATGAGGATGGATGTTGGCCTCGCGGGACCACTAACGTAAGGCGTAGAAGGCCAGAAAAACATACCTAGAGGCTCCTATTGTGTATGCCAGTATATCTGTACTGTTACCCGAAAAAGGGTAGGTAGGGAGGGAGAAATAATCAAGAAAAACATGATGTACCTGATGAGCAAATTGCAAGATAGTATGCTAAGGTGATACAGGTGATCTGTAGCAACCTACGAGAGTAATTTTGAGTTTGTAAGGGTTAAAAATATGTACCCCTCAATCCCCTGCTATCCCGATAACTACCAGTAATTATTCCAACAGAAGGGGACTGGAACCAAATTCTCAAAAAGAGCAAGGATGCCTATACCTAGTAATACAGAAAAACACATATAAGGACCCAGGTCTTGCGTGACCATTAAGGTATAATTAATCGTGATTATTGACCTATGTCAATTGACAAAGTTTGAAGAGTAGCAGCCCACTGTAGAATTGCTGTTGAATACTGAAAACATAAGAGGTCCATAATCATCAAACAGCTAGGCATTGCTCGTGACAATATGTCCTGTATATATATTTCATACTAATATAGTGTATGTGTTAATTATAAAACCAGAAAGTATATCGTAGGCCAAAGTATTATAATTGAACCATCCTCCTGATGGCTGAATTGATTCCAGACATATATCCTAACAAGCAAAAATGTGTCACAACTATTGCTACCAAATCCTCCGTAACATGTAATTGCTCCAGCCGTGATGTCATAACATATGTCTACAAATATTCTGTAATCATACCTAAATCAAAAATGCAATTTATGCCACGTCATAACCCTTATGACCACCAGGGGTCGTGGAACCAGAACTCGAGAGAGAAATCTGTAATGATAACCAGCCACCAGAGGTCGCCCTAGTGCCTATCACAAGTTTTAACATCTAATATTGAAAAGAGTTTCGGCAAACGAACGTTCATAAGATGACCAGAATATGTAACGAATTGCCCCACACGAATAAACATTTAAACATAGCTATATACCGTATATGAGCTGTAACCGAATGCCGGCATTCGTGTAATTATGTACCGAACTGCTACCGTGCTTGTGATCATCGTACTAAGATGACGTAAACCGGCCTTGCCGAAAATTGCGACAGCCGTGTAACTTACGATTTTGCCGCAACGAAAAAAACCCGCGACCGCCCAGCCTAGAGATGAATCCAGCCAGACGAACCCGGAGGAAACAGGACCCTGGAAGCTGACCACGGAGATACAGGTAAGCAGAATGGCGTGAGGACCGACCGGAAGTGACGATCTCTCTCCACACAACTCGCCAGACCTAACAGGTAATGAGGGAAGGGCTGGTGCTCCTTAAGAAGGGGAACCAAGCCCCTCCCATAACTTCAGGCCACGCCTTCCATATATATATATATAACAGGCATTTAGCCACTGGACTTATGTTGCTTAGAAGGACTAATTTACTAATTACTATGAGACTACTCCACCCACTAAAGCGGACTTAAATTGAACAGAACGGCAGGACCACAACGTGATCTGAGGAAGCCGCCCAGGCGAAACGCATCATCACGTTCCATTACGCACAACGTCAACGCTCAAGTTCCTGGAAGAACTCCCCTTTACACAATGTACTCCATATGCTGCAGTTAATCACGAATTTGGAAAGCAGCATATTTGAAGGGTGAGAACTACATTGGGACTAAAGAGCTATATCACTTAGTGATTTTTACTTTTTTGTTAAATAAAGAAAGAATTTCTACTTATCCAACAACCGTCCGGATCATCTACCATACTCCAGTCCTGAGTTATAGGGAGTTATAGGACCAAGCCTTCAAAGTTAGAGCAGACTTCCCCTGCTCTCTCCTTGTGATTTTTTTTTTCATTTACAGAGCTTTCATATGGAAGTGTTGCAGTATTACACTATATTTTTTCCCTTTCTATTTATTTGCATTATGTTTCATTGTATCCCTGGAAGAATACCAAGCGACTCCAGGGTTAAAAGATTATTGTAAGCTTTTTAACTATTATTTCACTTATGCACTGATTTTCCACTAAAAGTTATTTGTACCTGCACTTTGTATATATTTTTTATTGTGGGCATTATCACTGTTAGCACTTTATAGTGCACTATCACTTGCACGTTATAACTTTGTATATTATTTAAAGGCACAGCACACCTTTTGTATTCTCTGATGTTAATGTACAGCCCTGACATGAATATTGAAGTATGAGCTCACTCTCACGCATTCTTGGAATCGTTATACAGTATGTGAGTGGCTGTAGGCATATCTCCCAAGTAGAACAGTCACAATGTGTGCCGATTCTAGTGATTGCACATATATTACCCAATTTACTAAGCATGGGCCCTAGCTTTACATACCTGATTGACATTATATGTATTAGCTCGGCTTTCCATTTGTGGCTCTCCTTTCTAGCTCCATCGCACACCCAGTTACATCTCCCTCTATCCAGCTCCACCACCCTCTCACTCCAACATAATCTCAGAACAGCTCCATCTTCCTTTCTCCATCTCCCTCTCACCCCCATCCCTAGCTCCAGCTTGCTGGGGCAGGTAAGACCAGCTCCATCAGAGATACAGGGACTGAGGGATTGATGCCACCCTCACTCCCCCCCTTCCCCCGACAAAATAATCTGTGGCTGCTGATCCTCACACCTGCTAAGAGTGGGAGGCCCCTGGCAACCCTGGAGCCAGGTACATACACCTAGGCTGTACCCCCCTGATGGCCCTGGTCATTAATAGTGGTTGGCCCTTTGCATGTCAACTCAGAGTGTTTGGGACTGGCTGACAAAACACAACCATAGACTACATACCTCAATCACATACCGACAATATAGGAAAACATGGTATTGTGTAATAAAACGTTGACACAGGATACCTTGATACCTGAATAATTCCAGAGGAATTCATGTTAGAGAGGAAACTGACCAGAAAAACAGGAGGAATAAAAACTAGGTAAAATAATAGAAGTTTGAAAAAGCAACATTCTTTAGTTGCTCTGAAAGTCCCAGTCTATTAATATTTTAGTGAAAGGCAAATAGAAGAGCTCTGTAAAATGCTGTCATCACAGGACACAGAGTTAAACCCGGGGACATTAAACAAACATGACATCCTGTCCTTGAAGCCCTGGCACAGATGGCAGGTACGTACTCGGAGTTAATCATAGTAGTTACATAGTCTGAACTAGAAGGGATACGTATCACAACAATCTATTGTTTTAGACATGCATAAATCATCCTTAATAAATTAAATTCAAAGTATGCACGTCTCCATATCCAGCTGGATGTAGGTCAAATAGAGAGGAAGACAATAAAACAGAAATATAGAATTCAGAAAGAGAGATGGATTGACAAAGAAAACATGTCTGGTACGAGCCATTGTTTGTTCTCACTGGCATAAAACTGATTTTATATTTACAACTTGGAAAATACAAAAGTAAAGAAAAATGAATAATGCTTATTTGGTGAAAAGAAGTTGCATTTATCAAATCTATTAAAAAAAATGTTTTCCCTTTGCCTCCAAATAATACGTGTAAATAGAATAATACTATTAATGTAGCATTTCAGGGTTATATTATGTTTCTCTGCATGTTGTGCCCCCTTGAGGTGCCCCCTGGCTGCCGGTGCTGCTTTACGGTAGCAATAGCCCGGATGGTGTCACCCGGCTGCAGGTTTTGCAAGCTGGTTTTAGATATAACTCCAATGAAATGATGCATAATTAAATAGATGCAAGTATTATTTGGGGTTATATCAACTAAACAGATTTTTTTTATTATTGTTTATTTGGGGGAATGGAGTGTCCCTTTAAGGAGTTACAGCTCAGGGCAGCTTCAGAGAAAGTCTGCTGTAGTCAACAGATGAAGAGCCACAGCTAAACAACTGGCAGAATGGCTCAAAGTCATGGCAAGTCCAGGCAAACTTAATTCCTATTGACCGAAATGGTGTCCTGGCTCTTCAGATCCGCTTACAGAGAACTTGCAGCAATTAAATGATGACAAGTCCCTTATAAGTTCAGTACCCCTCCACAGAAAACAATGGAGTCTGCATAGAACTAAGCAGGATGCCAGCTGCCAAGATATCCCACTCAGTTCAAATAACAAGTACATTTGCGTTAATTACTATAAGTGGCAGTAACAAAGATTTGCTTCTCCTTGTGATTTCTCCTACGTTCAGCTTTGCTCCTGGCATTGGGAACTCTCTTCCATATTTACACTCAGGGAGGGAGGTTTGTGCAATCCGTACAGACAATGTTATTGTGCTCTCACACCGTTCTATATGCGTTCTACTGAAACAGTGAGATGGAACGTCATAACCTGGCACTAATCATTATACACTATTCTCCCTGCCAATAATGGGTACACACGGGCCAACTATCATGCTGTATTGCAACACAATGCAGAAGTACACTTCACCCTTCTAGATCTACCAATCGACCTCTTTATTCCTTCTGCAAATGATCGTTCTCCTCCCTCATCCACACTCTGTAGACAACCTACAAATTTTGCTGTAAACTCTGAGAATTAGGCAACCTTCATCCTGCACTCCAGATGGACTACATCTCCTTTAATGCTTTGCCAGCATTATGGCTGTAAGATATTTTATGGAGGAAGGATAAAGGTGTCCTCTGAGCACACTGAGTATGTCACAGGGATTACTTGCAGGCTGCAGAGTGCTATGGACAGAGTAGTATAGATGCTTGGCTACTTTTATGTTTCTGTTCTGGTCACACTTACTGTAAATGATAGCTAACAACTCAGACCCTGTCTAAAACATTTCAAGGAATATAGAATAATCTCTAGATTGTTTTCATACACGTCACTGGAAGAGATCAATAAATAAATAATTAATAACTTACATTATTTAGATAACTATAAGATATTATCTCCATCAGCATTTTAGGGAGAGGAAAAACAAAAGGATAGTCACACTTAGTGAATTACAATCTCATATCTCATTATTTACCTATAAATTAACAGCTGTTGATAGGCCATTAACCTCACAGCGATCACAATCTTACAGTTCCAATACTTTTTTATACCACGTTTACCATTATGAAACTATGAAACTGTTTAATTTCATTAATGGGACCATTGAAAACAACACATTTACCACCTCAAGACATCTTTGTAACGGATCACCTGGCACCCCGACTGGGTACCTCCGTTGAAGGATGCTCCTAGCGCTTCCTGAGGGCTCCAAGCACTCCAGCAGACACCATAACCACCGTAGACTCTTCCATAGAGCAAGGCAGGAACAAGCTCTTACAAGAGCTTAGTAGTGATTTAGACAAGCATAGCAATCCCTTGTAGCAGATTCCCCCAATAAGAGACGGCACTCCAAATTGAGGGTGAAGTAGAACTCAACTTTTATTCATACACTCTGCTTTTATCCCCATTCTACAAACATAGTACCGTCCACAGGGTTTTGAAGTACAACCAATCAATACATACAATACACTCAGACACTCCCACACAAAATCCTCCCCTCTGCCTGTGATATAATTACTGAACACAATGGGCTAACGTAATTATCACAGGCAGGAAAATACACAGTTTTGCACAATATTCATAACTCCAAAAGTATACATCACATTCACATAACGTACATTTTCAGAATCGGCATACTCCAAATACAAACATACTCAGAAATCAGACAATTCCTTCCATTGGTTTAAAAGTTAGGTCGAAGTCTTTTGTGACCACTGAAGCATGGCTTTCCAGCCAAAACCAGTTCCACAGAGTCCTCTATCCTGGAGATAATTGGCCTAACTGGGTGTGGTAAGCCAACTATCTCCAGGTACAGAAAATGTCTCTATTCACAACCACAGCAAAAATACATAATTCCTATCATACTGAACAGAACCCCCACATTCACCTATCCCCAGATGGCTTGGATCTGAGCGCTCAATATATCTAAACAGCGCTCAGATCTCACAAACACAGTCAAATCGCCATGGGGTTTAAGTCTAGCATGGGCTGATGAGAGGGTCCATAGTCACAGGACCGGAGGCTGGCAATCAATCTTCTCCAATACCCAGTGTGTACAAACTTACATGTTTTTTTTTTTTTTAACAAATAAACAATATCACAAAATATTTCTAAGCATGAGCAGAATGAAAATAATGATGTCGTGCACAAGCAAAATTAAACAGTTATTTATTAATTTATTACTGGTATTTATAAAGTGCCAACAGACTCCGCAGCGCTGTACAATTAGTGGAGAACGTACAATATACACAGACAAATACAAGAGGTAGAGAGGGCCCTGCCGTAAGCTGATATCTAGCCATATATATAAAATGCTTAGCTAAATACAAAGTGCTTATCTAGATAGCCCGTGAGCTTACAATCTAAAGGATACAATGGGGATTCGAGACAAGAGGTAGCAGGGGAAGTTTGGAGGTGATGGCTGAAAGAGTTAACAGAAATAAGCAGCTATTGGTAAAATATAAAGGGAATGAAGAGGTAATTGAGGGAGAATCTCAAACAGCTGGAGGAGCATGCTATATATTTAGGGGGAACCTGGGTGGGTGGGAAGTGGGGAGAAAAAAATAAAATAAAAAATGCAGAGCTCCACTGAGTATGATTGTGAGATGAGGCCTGAAGGACAGAGATGGAACAGTTATAGGAAGGTATTTAAAGCTGGGAGGAGAATAGGAAAGGGGGGATGGGAGGGTAGAGTAGCCATGTGCTATGTACTATTGAAAAGTTTAGCATCCCAAAATATTAATAACTGTGTACATGAAATATTGGTCAGAAACATTAAATGACTATAGTACAAACTGCATGCACAGAGAATTAGTGAGACAAACTACAGGTATAAATGGTAACAGTTCTATAGTAACACACGATAATATGGTAGCAATCCAGGAATAAATGGTAACAATGCTATAGTAACACATGATAATATGGTAGCAATGCGAGAATAAATGAGGTGACCATTTTCCTATATTTGCTTAATTTGCATCTTAACCCAATTGGGCATGAAAAAACCTTACCTGAAAGCACTGCCGGACAAGGGTCTTCCACACCTCGGCTAACACCTGGCTGCATCACTCATTCTTCTCCATGGTCCAATCAAATGCTTCTCATTTCAACACACTGTTCTGTGGTTTCAGTGCGCATTCGCACACTCTCAGCCGAGTAGGGAAGGGAAGGAGGAAGGAGACTTTTTTGTTTTAATTTAAATAACCGGAGCAGAGGGAGGCAGGAGGGAGTGCTCAGAGGTAGGGAGTAGAGAGCAATGGAGAAGGTTATTACATATGTCGCCACGCGATGTGAATTTTGCACAGAACTCATATTCTAGGGGCATGTGTGCTGCAGTTGTAACTAACCCCTGACACAAAAGTTAATATATCTCTGGATGTGCAGCGTTTGAAGCCGAAACGCTGAACATACCGACTCCCACCACCATAACCACTCCTAAAAGCAGTTAAATTACAATAGCACCATAAATAAAATACAATATAACACAGCAAAATCAATAACATAACAAATGCACACTGTACACTATACCTAGTGATCTAATGACCATTTTGAGTAAAGAAACACATTGTCGTGTCCATATTAAACATACTAGGACCCCCGCCACTGGTGACAATCATCATTCCACTTGGCTTTCTGTAAGCTTCAACATGTTACCCATTGTACAGCGCTACGGAATCTGATGGCGCTATATAAATAATCAAAAAATAATAATAATAATGTTGAAAACTCCCTCGAAGATGGAATTTCTATTGTTTGTTCTTAACCAACAGGCCTATCAAGCTCATCATTGCAAGATTAATGAAGATATCACGGTTTAGGCCTGGCTTTAAAATGATAATGTTTTTACTTTGACAGCGTCACTGGCAGAAGAAAGGTTTATTAAATGTACAGCGCTACGGAATCTGATGGTGCTATATAAATAATAAAATAATTTAAAAAAATTGTTATTGCTTTGATAACTATTTCTCATTGCTCTCCAAAAGTCATAAAACGTTTTCGATGGCCGTCACTAGTTACCAACAGAAGATGTAGGTCACTGTTTGTCTGGTTTAAATGATAAACAATTGTTTATACGTTTAAAGAGGCAAATAAGATAGAAATTAGTTATGGAAGAGAGGGAAGAGGTTGAAGAAATAGATGAAGTTTTGAGATTTTGTAGAAAACTGGTATAGCATGACGTAGTGACAATGCTATACCAATTACTATACCAATGAAGGCATGCTGTGTGCAAATCCATGGCCAATGTTAAACACTAGTCTATAAAGTGCTGATTGTTATCCAGCTGGGGCCGGTGTTTGGGAGATACAAGGATCTGCTTTGTTTCTGTGTGTGTCTGGGAATGCGTTTGAAGATAGTCAACGAACTTGATGCTCCAAATAAAAGTGTCTAAATACAGGAATGTTGTGGCTTCCCCAATGCTGCCTTTCCTGGTGATACAAAAAACCTAGAATAGCAATATGAAAATAAACCATTTTAATATCTTATATTTATTGTAAATTTACAAACACAGGTGAACTACAATAAGAGCAGAACACAGCGGCTGTCCATGTGTTAGTTCATTCTTTTCTCCCATAGATTCTTTTCTCTTTATATTCATTTGTCTGTTCATTTATGTTTTCCTTACTTTTTAACCCCAGCCACTTCTTTCTCTCCTCCACCACCGCTCTGAGTCTGTCTCATTCTCATTCCTGTGGCCCTAAATAGGAACTATGACTTCTTCGGATTTCCAATGATAATATGGTTACTGTGACGGTAGTCACCATTACTGGGGATGGAAGACAGACACTATATGTAGGTGTGTGGGTGTTACAGTGGCCCCCTAAGAGTGGGGTCCTATGAGGAGAGGTTTGAGTTTGGGAGGGGGGAACAATGTCGAGAAGGCTGCCAGGATGGATTGACTGTTTTTTTAGGAATTGTTACCCGACTAACTCAGGCACAGACCGATTGGAGGTCTGGTACCTGGTTCGTCTACCTTTGGGGCGGAAGATATGTGAAGGTAGTCACCGTCACTGGGGATGGAATACAGACACTACATATAGGTCCCCAGATTCCTGTTGTATTTTGCTCACCCTGTGCCCATTATTGGTGCAGGGTATGTATTCAGATGTTTTGGTTTTTGTGTCCCCAATGTGTATTCTCATGATTTTCCCTTGTTGAACGTGTGTATCCACATGTATGTTTACACTGTACAATGCATGGTACTTTTCAACCACGCAGGGGTGCTCCAGCACACGGAACCCCGTGCGCCAGACCACCTCGATACTCCATTTAGAACGTTGAGTTAGAATGTTCATACCTCACTAGCGAGGTGTGAAAACGGCAGACCGCAAGGGAAACAAGCGGTGCATGCTTCCCTGGGTGGCCGCCGGTTCGTATCACCAAACGCCCACCAGGGGGAGCATTCGTCTCCCAAACCTGCCTGTGCGCACTGTCTTCGATCCCCATGTCAGGGACCATTCTATCTGTTCCCCAATGTCTGTGCCTCTCCCCTGTTACAAAAGACTGAAACTAACTATGTTACTGTTTGCTAACCGATGGATACTGTTTGTCACTGCATAAGTTTAAAACAAAAAGACGCACGAATGGATTACCCGAACCATTATAAAGGCCCCATTCGTGGTACGAACAGGGGACCCCCCAGAATTGGCGTGTGCCGCCACTTAACCCCGTCACCCCGCAAACTGCCGAACGCTCGACCACCCAGCCAGCGGCGTGTGGCGGCCATTAACCACCCAGGCGGCTGCGGTTTGCGGTTAACCACAACATAATTGATAGGCCTGGGGGCATCGACGTTCGCATCTAAATACCGAACGGGATCCACCGAACTACCAACCGACCGATGACCCCCTACAGCGGGCCGCGTGGCGGTCATTAACTTGTGGTTTCTGCGGTTAACCGCAGGTCAAGTACCCTGCTACCAGGTGGTCCTCATTCCCGGACCGAACGAGCCCCACTACCAGACAGACAACGGGACTTCGCATGAACTGATACCGAGTTTAATTCCACGAGTTAGAAGCGAAGTCACGCTGCCTGCTAAACCAGCAGAAAACATGGCCGCCAACAGAGACTAACAATCTCAAAATGCCGAACGGACTTTATACGGCAGAAACAGTCCATTCTGTTCGCGGGATTAGAGCGCCATTCGCATGTTTTATATACACGAACGCGAGCCTTCAGATGAATGGTAGAATGAGTGGTTTCCCTGTAATAATGTAAAAGTTATGGATTTTCATGTAGTTTTCTGGGCCATAATAAAACGTGGTCTTTTGTGCGCTTGGAGATAATTAGATTGTAAAACCGTTGGCCTCATTATCTCCAAGCTGGGCGGGTACTAATTCAAATGATACAGTGTACTGTGATTGGTTACCTGTTTGTACTGTACCTGTATTCCATCAGGTCCACAGGGGGCTGTCCTTGGACCTGAGGAATCACATAAATTGCCATGCTATGTGCCAGTAAAGCCAGTTCGTTTTGACCATCAACTTGCAGCCTCGACTCATGTTGTAGGGATCCGGGATATTGATGCTTATTTCGTACTTGGGAATATTCTACATTTGCAGCTTACTACCGAAAGACCTCCGTTCGACTCTCTGCAGTGGGAACCAGGACATCCAAGCGATCAACCCTCCTGCTAGACCGGGGGCAATCGTAACATCCCCCTCTCTCTTTTTCCTGTCCTATTGTTTCCCCGGCAGGGCATTATCCCAGGGACACTACCAGACCAGTTTAAACTGACTGCTTTGTACTTCCTCAATCTCCCAACAGCCCTTGCTATTGTCTGAACCCACCATTCCTTGTACTATAGTGCTCTATGTACCCGATTGTATGTAAATGAGGCTGTTGGGGGTTTAAATGTGTGTGCTATGTCTAGTAAAGTCAGTTGCTGTTTTAACCTTCACCAAGTGTCGTCTGGTGTTTGGTCCAGGGTGGAAAAGGCCCTCAGTGATCCACGTCAAGCCTCGGCGACTGGCTTTTGACTGGATTTGACGAACGGCTAGGTGGTCACCATTCGTTTGAACGAACACGTGGCGGCGGCCATTTTAAACTGACGAACACCCAGCGGTGTTTGGTCGTTGACCGCATGGAACTATTTTTGGCCATAATTTCATACGAACACCGCTGGGGCTAACCAACAGCCATTGCCTTCGTCTCCAGTTGTACGAACACCGTGTCGTTCGGTACATTTAATAAATGAATGAGACCGACACCAGGTAGCTAATTTCATGGAGCTAATTTCGGACACATTTCAACGAACAGACTCTTTAGCTCCATGGTGTTTGAACTGTGTTCGTGGGATCTGAGCGCTGTTCGGCTATATTGAGTGCTCAGATCCAAGCTATCTGGGGCGTATGTCGAACACGGGGGTTCCGTTCCGCAAAACACAAGTTATTGATTTTAATAAATTTTTGTTACATTGTAAAAAGAAAATATTTTTCTCTACCTGGAGATAATTGAGTTTACTCCAACCACTTAAACCAATTCTCTCCAGGATAGAGAGGAGGGATTTGACTGTTTGTGTGGGTGTGTTTGCTACTGTAATGTAAATGATTGTTTACTGTATTTTGTGTCACAGTCTTCCACAATGTCCCTGTGGGAGTATCCCTTGCTGGAAGACCTGCATAAAAGGCAGAGCTGTGGCCATCAATAAAGAGATCGTTTTACCAATTCATGAAGTCTCGACTCATGTTTGGGGAATTTTGAGCTATAATCACGACTCTGCTCTACTTCAGCTGGGATTTCAGGAGAAGCTACAAGGATCGTTCCTACAGGGATATTAGGATCCGTTACACCGATATTTAGTAAACATGCATATGTCATGTGTGCAAAGTAAAATTAAATGTAGAAAGTCACACCTCTGTGCGCCGCCATCATATCTCTGCTTCAATCAGTGTTACAAGCCCTGTGCTTTGCACAATTCAAGGAGTACAGTGGAACCTCGGAACTCGACTAAAGTAAGCAATCACACTGACAGAAACAAATATTACTTACCTTGTTCGCGGCAGATCACTGCCTGACCTCCCTTCGGTCCGGTCCCTAGCGGGTGCGATGCTCTTAGTAGCGCCAACCGTTTCGGTTTGGATTTTTGTAAAATACTTACCTCTCACCAAAGATGGCACCAACGATGGGGTCAGAGGTCGCAGGCAGCCAATTACAGCCAAAGGAAGGTTATTTAAACCCAAATTACCTTTGGTTCAATGCCCTGTCGTGGTTTCCCTTAGTTGGCTATCTAAGAGTGTGTTGTTGTTCGTTTAAATTCTGTTTTTTGACTTTGGCTTCGTTTTGACTTCCCTGAATTCTGGTATCCTTGACTTTTGGCTTTCCCTTATCGTTGTGTCTCATTCTGTGTCCCTGACCTTGGCAAGTATTCTGAATATTCTCTGGTATGTTAAGTCCGGCCATTTTAAGGTCCGGTACGACGTTACCTTTAGTCCTAGTTTTGATATTCTGCGTGCTGGATCAACTAATAATCCTGACAGACACGTGCCGCCGTAAGCCTTGAACTGTATGCAAGGCAAACGGCATTCCCCTGCCACAGAATCAATCTTGAGTCCCGAAGAGATGTCATCATTCACCGAACCCCCACAAGGGCACGACAAATGAAGAATCAAACCGTATTTTCCTTGCTCCTTTTTTGGTACCACACCCAATGTGGAGACCCAACAGTCTGGTAAAGGGGCCCACTGTTCCCACTGATCCAGAAAACCCCTAAGACCTGCTAGTAACCCCCCCAGCGAGGGACTCCCTGACTGTAATGAAGAAATAGTACTCACTAGCCGATGCCGTTGGTCAACCCGTGGCAAAGGAATTTATGAAAAAACTAGCAGGATTGAGGTTCATCCAGTTTCACCACTATTCAGCCTTGCAGGAGTTCAAGGCGCCACCTGCTCGGCAGTCCCAGGAACAGCAGCCAGATCCTGTGAGCAGAGCAGCGGAGACGAGCTAAGCTCACACCCCACAGAGAGGAGGGCAGCCGAGGTAAGTAACCAGGGGAGAAAGGGGCGACAGATGGACCAGCAGGGGACACAGGGAGGACAGGAGAAGGGAGAAGAGATAGGGGGCCAGAAAGGGAGACAGAGGGAAGGAGGGGACACTAAAGGGAGGGATTAAAGGGGGGAACGAGAGACAGAGGCAGATGAGGGGCACCCCCAGCGATTCCTCATCCTCAGAGGACATACCCGAACCCGGGGAGTACCCTCCTTCACCCCCCAACGGCAGCACAGCCATGCCCATGGGGCCCACTCACCACCACCGGCACCATCCCCAGTCTGGCCTCCCAGACACACTCAGCTGTCTGGGCTGCGCTGGTCGAGTTTTTTGGCGCCCCGGCTGTCCACTGTCGGGGGGCACGCTGGAGACTTCAGGGGGAGCAGGCCGCGTGTTGGGAGGGGCAGACACGCGTGCCTGGTGACGCTTTAGGCCCGAGCTCCGGCTCTGATAACGGGCCCGAGGTGCTGCATCTGGACTCAGGTGAAGCAGGCAGGCGGGAGTGCTGGTCCGTGCTTGTGTGGCCTAAATGGGGGGGAGCCCACTGGTGGCCTAACCAGGCTGGAGGTGAGCAAATTGCTCACGGAGGTGCCTGCCACCATCCAGGGCAACTGCAGCTCTGAGGACAGAGAGGATTGATTCCACATCCATCCTCAAGCAGAAAGTTTCCAAAGGCCCAGGACAAACAGAAGCAACAGAGCAAGGGTAAGTTGTTTGCTGGCCCGTCTTCCAAGAGGCAGTGAGGTAAGATGATCCATAAACCACTGTTAAACACATAACCACTCCCATACACACTTACAACCAATCACAAGCATCCATCCCCACACTCATACATGTGCCCTTGTCCGCTTAGCTATGCTACCTCCCCAGGGCCTAAGTGGTTGTGAGTCTCATGGCCCAAAGCTTCTCAAGCACACGAGAAGAATAAGTTCCATCCTGGTGTCAGTATTTCTACTGATTATAAACACACTGGATGGACCCAGCCAAATAAGAGAGACCCATTTTGGATTTACCAAACTATGACCAGAAAAGAAATGGTGATGAAATTCATGGCATTTATGGCAAACTCCAAAATTTA